>KN474633.1:128164-148534 GCA_000787095.1 Periophthalmodon schlosseri
TGCTGAGGAGAAGTCTGCTGATGTGCACTTGAACTGTGTGTGTGTGTGTGTGTGTGTGTGTGTGTGTGTGCGTGTGCGTGTGTTTAAGCCAGTGCCTTTTCATTACTTTTATGTTGGCCTTTGCAGTATCTAGTCTTTCTAGTCAACTTTTCCCAAACTTTTCTGCTTCAGAATCTTGCACTTGCAGTTTTTATGTATTCCTTCCTTTGCCAGTTAGGGAACACCAAAGTCATCAAGTGTGATTTGTGTTTTTAATTGTAGTTTGTGTATTTATGTCTAGTTTGCCTATGACAAACAGCAAGAAACAAACGTTACATTCCACATCAAAGACCAAAGCACAGAGAGGAAGATTGACAGTACTCTGACGGGTTAGTAGTTAGTGTATCACATTTGATGTTATTTGTAACATATATTTATAGTGTTACAGTTATTATCATATGACATTCTCATATTGGGTTGAGTTATAATGTTATGACCGCTTTTCGCCCCCTCTTGTAGTGGTGCTGTATAACTGCTCAGTGGGCAGGGAGGACTGCAGTCTTTGTAAACATGCTGACTCTAAATACCAGTGTGTTTGGTGCGCCTCCTCTCACACCTGTGTTTACCACAACCTGTGCCCGTCTCAGCAGCCGGAGCTCTGCCCCAACCCCGAAATCACAGATGTAAGACTCTCTTCTACTGTCATCTGTTGTTACATAAATATTTAGTTGAATGTCTACTGAAAAAAAAGTATGCATTTATTCATTCAGATTTATTTTCCATTCCTTCAGATCATCCCTCGTTATGGCCCACTCAATGGCCACATCTCAATCACCATCAAAGGTTCCAACATGGGCATTAAGAAAGAGGACATCAAGAAGATTACTGTTGCTGGAGTTGACTGTGTGCACCAGGAAGACAGATACTCTGTCTCCACAAGGTACAAGTCAATGTTATTATACAATATTAATAACCTGAGGTCACTGATGTTTATAAATAGATAATAGATCATTTGAGCCACAAAAACTCAGTGAAACATGGCTGCTCACCAAACAGTGCTTATGAACCATTTCAGCCATCATCAAGAACATATTGGCACATTCATAGAACTCGATCTCACCCCTACTGACCACTAGGCATGGTACTATATTTAAATTTGATGTCATGATTATCATGGCCAAAATAATTGCAGTTAACGATTATATCACGATAATTATTAAAGTTGCTGGCAGTTTAAAAATTATATGGATATGAATTATTATCATTTTAATATTATGAATAGGTTCCATATTTAAACAAGTGTTATATTATTGTACTGTTATAACTGAAAACTAGTGATGCACTGATATTGATATGGGTATCGAATATTGGTGCCGATACTGAAAAATGAATTTTCGGTTAAGCCGATATTCTGGTTGGGCCTTTAATTGGATGTAATAAGACTATTTACAGGCAGATTTTGGCCCAGAACGTCTCATACTGTTTGAGCCTTTATTCATACAAACCTGTTTAGTAGTTATTTGAAGGGTAAATGACTAAATAAATGTCATAAATTAAGGAAATAAGTGCATATCGATATTGGTTTCAGAACTGAAGAAGCTGGATCTGTACATGTAACTGGATATGTAGCTTTTTTCTGCTCATTCTGGTGATATAATGGCGATTATCTTTGTTGGCGATTATCATGATTATATAAAAAGTCCCACAAACAATTATTGTTTACCCTTTTTATCACGATAAACAATATTATTTTTTATTGTCCCATCCCTACTGACCATCAGAGGGAAGTGCTGAAAGGACTGAATGATCCCCTTCAGCCATTTGTGCACCACCCTCTGGGCTTCATAGAACCGTAGTTACATTAGATTGGTGAAGTGTTTTGCCCAGGAAAAGCCCATAGCAATTGTCAGAAAGGGGTTTGAACTGTCAACCAATTATTCCAATCATAGGATGCTGAGCCACCATGTTACCTAGTGATTTTCTGTTCTCAACATTTTGCATCTATAGATGAAGGTAGAATGTACCCATGTGTAGTTTTAGAGTTGTATTCGAGATGTTCTTAGGCCGTCTTTGGTCAGTACTCATCTTGTGCTTCTTCACAGTGTTTTAATTAATTTCACATGTACTGTACCTATGAATATTAAATCACTGCCTGCAGCTGTAACAGTTTTGACTGATGCTTTGTGTTGACAGTGTGGTGTGTGAAATTGGCCCTGCAAAGCGAACGCCTCCATCTGACGTCCCGTTCCCACCGCGAAACCAAGGCTTTGTGAACATAGAAGTGGAAGGGGGTAGAACTGGAACATCACAGGTCCTTTTCACTTACCGGGTAAGTTGGTGCATATCCTTCATGCAGTCTGCTGACTGTGATAAATAAATATTAGGTAGGTACATGTCTACTCTGTTGAGAGATTTTTAATGCATATTTTTGAATGCACTATATAAGGCAAAGTTATGCTCTTATATGCAGGTGAACATCTTATGTAATGGCATTTTGAATGTTTTATTAGTACTGTTAGATTATAGATTATTATTTTTTATTTGAAAACAACTAAATCCCAACCAAGTCCCTCACAAGCTCACAGTTTTTCCTTTGTCTGAGGTTGTTCTCTTGGGTAAAAATCTTCCAGAACATTAAATTTCCTGCTTGTACAAACTCAGTGGTGCAGAGAATCAAATGCCCACAGTATAGGTTCCTCCTGCTGGTTTGTTTGTTGCCGTTTGCTATTTGATCTAAATATTATTGTTTTTAATTGAGCAGTGAGTTAATTAATGCAAACTGCTGTGACAAAAAATACTAATTTATTTCTCAAGTTTCTTCTGTTTTTCCATTTCTTTGCTTCCAAATATCTTCACTTCACACACACTCACTTATGCAAATGTACTACTTTGTTAGGATTACAAATATTGTTGTTTGTTGTATTGTTGTTTCTTAAGCCGCATAGCTAAATAACAGCAAGGTTCTCTATTTGCAAGTTGCATATTTTTGTTTATATATAATTAAATTTTCAAAATGTCATTGTACTTTTTATGTCAAGTCCTGATAAATGTGGGTACTCGTTACATTAAAATATTAAAGACTCACTGCACATTAAAGGATATATGATTTGGTCTTGAGATGTTAGAAAAAGAATTGACGTTTTCAGTTGTTGGACCAATATAGAATCTGTTCTACAGGTTATTTAGCAAAGAGATGCCTCCCATGTAGCTGTGCTGATGTGTGCTGGTGTATGAAGTTTCCTCTTTGGGATTGTTTGTTTTTCCTTGCCAAAACAACAAGATTTTATCAGAACTTTACAAGAAGATCTGAGCTGGTGCAGGGATTTAAAAACATGTTGCTTTTATTTTACACCTTTCTTCCCTTCCATCAAACGGGGAGATTTCATGCTCTGTGCGCAGCTGCTCTTCCAGATCTATGAGTTGGAAGTTGCCACATCCTTCAGTGTGGTGTGGAATAAATATATTTTTGTTTGCTATGCTGTCTGTGCTGTTAAAAAGTTTTTTGTAGCAACTTCACTTATCAGTATTTCAATACTTTTGAAATTATATTAGAGCTCATTGATGCGGTGTTTGTTCTTGTGTACTTCAATCTAGGGGGTTATACACATCAGAGCTTACAGCAAAGTACTGTTGGTATTACTTTGATATTAACAATTGGTCAATATCTGGCACAATTTTTTTTTTCTAAACTTCCCCAGTCTCTATGTGCAACTGTATTATTGTCCTCAGTACATCAAATGTGTTTTTAAATTAGTAATTTTAAAATAAAAGCCCAATTAGGCTAAAAATATGGCTGTATTTTTACACAGTCATGAAACCTATTTATGTCCCAGATAAATTGTGCTGTGATTATTTTTGCAAAGTGAAAAGTTAATTTGTGAACTTAACCTCAACTTAACATCATCTTTTGGACCCTATACATTTGTTTAATCTTTATTGGTTATTGGCCACAGCAACAACACAAACATGGGGTATAGGCATCAGCTGAAATAATCCATATCAGACCATCCTTAGTCAAATCGCTTTAATACAATTTTTACTATAATCCTTTTTTGTTTGTTGGACAAATAATTAAACTTCAATATTTTGTTTTTCATTTAAGGACCCCAAACCACGCTATGTAAAGCCAGGCAAGGGTCCAGCAGCCGGAGGAACAGTCATCACCATTGAAGGAGAAGACCTGGACACAGCAACTAAAGAAGATGTGGCGGTCACTGTTGGAGGAGTATCGTGTGAAGTGTAAGTGATACATCTCATGTCTGAGCCACAAAATCCAATGCAAAAAAAAATTCAATTCAAGTTTATTTATAAAGCATATTTAGAACAACTTCAGCTGACACATAAAAGTCAACATAAAAGTCAACAAAAAACAAATATACAGATAACACGATACATAGGAAAAGAACAATAAAACCCCAAGATATCATGTCTGGCTAGTATTAAATGCCAGGGAATAGAGGTGGGTTTTCAGTTTAGTCTTAGATCCTCTCAGCCTTTAAAGTGGTTTAACAGGTAGAGGGAGGCTGTTCCATAGACTGGAAGCTGCTGTAGAAAAGGTTCTGTAACCTCTGGTCTTGTGCCTGGCTTTGGGCACAGCCAGCAGGAACTGGTCAGCTGACCTCAGGGCTCTGGGTGGAGTACAGGTCTGCATTAACTGTCTAGTTTGAACACAGTCCACAATCACCCCAAGATTCTTCACTGCAGGGCGACAATAAGAGGACAGAGGACCAATCACACTGTCATGCCCAAGCACTGGGTTAGTTTGGACAAACACCACAAGCTCGGTTACATTTTGATTTTAAGTTCGGGAAGTTTGTGCTCAGCCGAGTCTGCACATCCCTGAGACTGTCCTGCAGAGTTTTGATTGTGGTCTGGCTGTCATGGAGGTCACTGGCAGATATATTTGAATGTCATCCGCAAAACAATGAAATGTGACATTGTGCTTTCTAAAAACATCACCCAGGGGAAGCATGTACAGAGGGAATAGGGCTGGCGCTAATGTAGAACCCTGGGGCACACTACTCTAAGGGACACACAGAGGACTGTCGTAAGTTGACAGAAAAACTCCAGTCTGACAGAAACCAACAGCGTTCTGTACCCTTAATGTGCCTCCAGGCGGGACAGAAGGATGCTATGATCCACCGTATCAAAGGCAGCTGATAAGTCTAAAAGCAAAAGAACTGCAGATTTACCAGAGTCAACAGTTAAAAACAGGTTATTAAAAACTTTTAAAGGAGCTGTTTTGGTACTGTGATGGGTTTTAAAACCAGATTGGAATTTTTCACCAGTTTCGTTAAGATTAGGATAAGCCTGCAGTTTGTTATATGCAACTTTCTATAAATCCTTAGACAAGTTGGAAAGAAGATTTATGTCAAGAGTAGGGTTTTTGATGAGTGTCTGGACCACAGCATGTTTCAGGGCAGTAGCAAAAACAACTAGACATCAGAAACAAGTTCACAACATTGACAATATAAGGTCCAATAGAATCAAAAATGTCCTTTAACAGACGACTTGGAATAATATCTAGTGGACACAAGGAAGGCTTTAGCTGTTGAACAATTTTTTTCAAGTCCAAGAGAGACATTGGCTCAAAATACTCAAAGACTGAATTACAGACTGTTGGAACTACACAACACAACAGGGCAGTGGCAGTTTAAGAGCATAGACTTTATCCTTAAAGAATGATAAGAAGTTTTCACAGGGTGTAGATGAAGGCACAACAACATTTGCGTTACATGAATTTACAAGAGACTTCAAAGGACTGAAAAGCGGTTTGTGGAAGTTTGTTGACACCAGGTTTGTTATAAAACTACATTTGGCAGCTTTAACAACCCTCTGATATTTGACAAGACTCTGGATATTTGCAGGGAAACCACTAGTCTTTTTTCCCCCATTTCCTCTCAGCGTGTCTACATGTGCGCCTGACCTCATGCGTATTCTCATTAAGCCAAAGCTGTGCTATTGGCTTTGTGCGCTTTAGTCTTAATGGAGCCACTGCATCCAAAATCTCTGTGCAAGTGTCACTGAAACGAGACTGCAGACAATCCAGCGTGGTGTTTTGCCAATCATCTCATTCATTTCAGATGCATTGAACGCGCCAGAAAACAAGGCAGTCATAGAGTTCATTGTACGCACTTGGCATTCTGGGACACATGGACCAATCACACTTTGAGACAGCTTTATGGAGAACAACACGGCAAAAGTGGTCCAAAAAGTGCATTTCCCAAATCTCCATCAGATTTACATGAAGACCAAAGGACAACACCAAGTCAAGGTTGTGTCCCGACACCGATTGGGTTAAGTTAAACAACTCAATCAAGTTTAAAAAGTTTTTCACCAGAGGTCTGGATTCACAATAGACATGAATATTAAAATCCCTGACAATCAAAAACTGGTCATAGGGCAGTAATAGGCCTGTCAGGAGATCTGTGAAGTCCTGAATAAAATCTTTATTGAACTTGAAGGGCAATACACCAAAGCACAAAGAAGCTCTGAAGCTCAAAACTCGAAAACAAGTCTATCGACAGGTGTAGCTGGATTTGTACATTGTTGCTAGCCCCCAAACTCTGCCAGTAATCTGAGGAGAGTTCAGATAGAAACATTCAGGTGGTTAAAGTTCTGAGAATGGGGAAGACTCACCAGCTTGGAGCCATGTCTCCATGAGCAACATAAAATCCAGTTTCCGTGAAGTGAAGAAATCATTCAGGAGAAATGTTTTATGTTGCAATCTAGCATTCAAAAGGCCCAAGTGGAGAGACACATCACTAGGGCCCCATATAGAGCTATAGCGCAGCGTCCGGAGGCATTCCAAATCCATACCGCAGCTTTTGGCTGGATGCTTGTGCAGCAGCGCCATCAGCGGCAAGTGACGTAGGCCGGTGTCTAGGCACACGGGGCTCAAAGGCTGGATCCACTAAGATAGCTTTGATGAGAAACATGGTGACTCGAAAACATTGCCACATTTCAAAAGATTATTTATTTCTGCCTGCCAACATAAAAAAACAACTAAGCAAAGGATTTTGGTTTATAATTTTCTGTATGTTTGTCATCACATGAATTCATTAGCTCTCTGTCCTGTTTTCTCCTCAGCCTGTCATTTGGTAAACAGATCACATGTAAGACGGGCCAATACCGTGGACAGAAGGTCCCCTCCGACCTCCTGACGGTGACCGTGAACTATGGAAAAAACACCACGAAAGATGTCCCGGCCGCCTACCAGTACTCTGAGAACCCCAAGATCACAGGCTACAGCCCGAAGACCAGCTTTGTGTGGTAAACAATTATTAACATCTCTTTGATATGCTGCAGCCTTATAATTTAGGGTGAAAGAATATACACAACACTGAATATTACTGCAATATTAGCAAATGCTTAGTAGTAGTGTTATTATTGGCCTTATCAGTAATATTATTTTTAGCTAATCCTAACTGAAAACTGTTTTTGTGTGTGCAGTGGTGGCCGTAGTATTGTTGTTACTGGAAATGGATTTGACTTGATTCAGAGAGCCACAATGAAGGTGTTGCAGGACACCACACCTATTGAGGTATGTTTTATGAAATAAATGCTTAATGCATAATGTGTATTCACTATGTTCTATTGTTAATGTTTTTGTGGGGATAATGAAAGCTTTTAACTTTACTCATAATTTGTGCACAGTTGTATTTTTTGTAGTAATAGTAATATTCCATTTCATAAAATGTATTTATCTGTACTTATTTACTGTAAATATAAAGTTGCAAATCAAATGTCACATTTTGTGCCGTTATAGCCCTTCCAAAGGTAATACCATTCTTTGAAACATGTTAAGATTACAGTGTTATGCTCACGGTTATCTTCCTGGGCTTGTTTATTTGTGGGCAAAACTACCAAACACCATATTTAAAGTCAAGTGATTTCAGATTTGTAGCAGAGCTGTATCCTTTTCTGCCTTGCCGCCATCCCACTGAGCTTCCCTCCGTCTTCCTGCTTCAGACAGAGTTTGTGATGGAGCGGTGATAAAGCGCTTCACCTCCTCTCCCCTGCAGAGAGAGAGTGTCAGTCAGAACGCTTTGGCAGATAAATAAAAGCACTGTCGTTTTCCATCTATCTCTCACACAACACTGTGTCAGCGAGCAGCAAAAGGGGCTCACAAAGAGCTCATAGGCGGCTCAGGCTGCACCTGTGCCAGTCTAATTCAGCTCTGTTAATTCACATCTGTGTAAACTACTCTTGATAAGGGTTTGAAAAGCTCATATTTTGAACTACTTTCCCACAGATCTTGGATGAAACCTTAGATTGGTTAATTGACTTAGTCCTGATACAATCTTTTTCAATATTTTACATAATGGGTTTAATCTCTGTACATTTTTATATTGTTAGTTCACAATTCTAACAGTTTCTTCTGTTTTCCAGTTTGTGCAGGAGGCAAAGAGTAAAAACGACAGCGTGCTTCACTTCAGCTCTCCTGCAGTGAACTGCTCTGTGGAGTCCATTAGGACTGTGCTGCAGCTGGACAATGTGGTTGAGGAGCTCAAGGACTTCAACTATCACCTGAACCCCACCTTTGACCGGCTCAACAAGAACGTCATTACAGAGACCAGCATCATCATCGTCACTGTGAGAATGGACACCTGTGGTTAAAGCTAAACTCAGCAGCATTTTTATATTTAGCCCTATTTGGAATTTCCTTTTCAGGGTCGTGGATTCTCAAAAGCCATGACAGCCAAAGAGGCTCAAGCGTTTGTTGGTGATGCTTCCTGTCATGTCAATATACTGCAGGTGTGTGTAGTTTTTAAATTGAAACTGCTAATGATAATTTTAACCATTTCGGTTGTAAAAAGTAAAAGGAATAAAAAAAGGGAATAAAAAGGAATAAAAAAAATAGATACTGTGTTCTACACAGTAGAACTATATACACAGTTATTTAGAAAAGCGAGCTAAATAGGCAATTGAGCTATTCAAACAACGCTGCATTTGAGAACATGCAGTGTGCTTATTTGTTCTGGTGAAATTCTTATGGAATTAAACAGCAAAGTAAAAAATATGTTTTATGATGATGTTGTGATTCTCCACAGGATGATAAGTTGATCCTTGAGGCTCCTTCTACTCAGCCTCGAGCCAGATCCAAACGCCAACGCAGAGACACAACCAACGACCTGCTTGAACTCGTAGTACGTATATAAGATTGTGAAATGCACTTTTTTTAAACCTTGTTTTAATGGTGTTCCCTCATCATTAACTAACTCAAAGTAGTATTTTTATTTATTCATGCATGTTTGAGTAATTCTGTATTGTGCGGCATTTAAGTGTTGAGTGCTTTGAATATTTCTGTTTTCATTTACCCCCTATCCCTACCAACTCCTCTGTAGTTATCATACTTGTGATTATACACAAAAAGGCCACAATAAAAAGGCCACTATAAAGATAAGGGGCTTCTCAGTTCTGTAGTTTTGAATAGAAAGTCAGTGGACCCATTTCTACTGCTATCCACTTTAGATCAATATTGTAGTATACAATATTGATCTAAATACACATACCTTGACATGTTTTGGATGCTTTCTACATTAGTCTTCAGAAGGGTCACGTAATGTTACGGTGACATGTCTTGCCAGCTGATTTACACAGATTTTGGCGCCATTCTCTTACCTGCATTGGTAGGGGATTAGCACCATCTGCTGTCCGACTTCTCCAGGACAGCATCCGCATCCTTGAAAGTTGAATGGCCCATTCACACGGCTGCTACAGTTCGTCTCAATATTCCACTTCCAATACAAGGGGGACCCGCTCTCTCTCTATGGGGGACCCGCTCTCCACCACCATAGGCGGGTTCTTCATGGAGGAATTGGAGAAGGCAGTCCCCACCACCACCAGCACAATGCACAATGCATTGTGGAGGAGGTATGGGGACAACAACCTAGAGAAAGTCAATGTAGGACACACACAAGAACTAACGGACCACTTAAACTCAATTGACAGCACAGGTAACACACGAAGAAGAATGAAATAATGCCATACATTTCTTGGACATAAGCATAACACACATCGAAGATGGTAGCATAGAAATCTAAATTTTCCGAAAACCAACACACATGGATCAGTACCTCCTATGGACTTCAGAACACGCCATAGCCCACAAACTCTCAGTTGTAAGAATATTGCTGACGGAGCCAGTTTAATTACAGATGAACAAGACAGACAGGAGGATCACAAAAGCACTACAACTATGCCAGTACCCAAACTTGGCCATCAATAAGGGAAAACAACAAGTGGGGGAGAAAGCCAAAAGGAAAGGAAGCAAAGAAAACAGCAGGGAATATAAACACCACAGTGAAACCAGAGCAGAAAATAAGTTAGTGCATCCAAAAGACAAGATAAACCCAGAACAAAAATGTAACGTCAAATGAAATCCAATGCCGGTCATGTAATAAAACATATATAGGTGACATGTGAATGCGAAAGGAAACAGTAGGGGCAAGTACAAGAGCAACACAGAAAATAACAGAACAGGAGAACCTCAAATCGGCTGTCACAGATCACTGCAGGAGAGAAAGACATATCATGGACTGGGAAAGTGCAAAAATAATTGGGATGGAGGACTACACAAACATTAGATTAAGGAGGATATTGAGATCCGGAAACGAGCCCACAGCACAGTAAACAGGGACGAGGGGGCCGATCAACTTTCAAGGACCTGGGATGCTGTCCTGGAGAAGTCGGACAGCAGATGGCGCTATTCCTCTACTAATGCAGGTAGAAGAATGGTGCCAAAATCTGTGTATATCAGCTGGCAAGACAGGTCACAGTAACATAATCACATAACCCTTCTGAAGAAGAGTACAAAAGGCATCTGAAACATGTCAAGGTGTGTGTGTGTGTTAACAACACACTGGTATGTTAAAAAGAACCTTTATTTGGAAATACTTTTGTTATAGTTTAATACTAAATATTCAGGGAGGGGAAGCAGTCTTCTCAAGCATACAATATTTGAATACTGTTTCCAGGTGAAATTTGGGGATGGCGAATGGTTGGTGGGCTCAGTGTATTATGCAAGAAAAGATGACATCCCCTTGGGTATTATCATCCCTGCAGTTATTGTTCCTATGCTCCTCTTCATTGCGATCTCCGTCTACTGCTACAGGTACATTCTTTACTTAGAATATGTGGGGTGGCTCCGTTTAGTTTTAAACGTGTGTGCTCAATTATTATAGGAGAAAAAGCCAGCAGGCAGAACGTGAGTATGAGAAGGTCAAACACCAGTTGGAAAATCTGGAGGAAAGCGTGCGAGATCGATGCAAGAAAGAGTTCACAGGTAAAGTATGCATCAGATATACGTACACATAGAGTTAAATATTCCTCTGGTTAGGGCATGGGTTTTCTTTCTTTTCCGCACTCTCTGCACTGACTGTGTAGACTAAAATCCAGAATTTAACTGTTCAAGAAGTCACCTGGGTATGTCACATTTCAGCTGTTTTGAACATGATATGTAAAGACATGTGAGACTTGCCCCAAGAGGTTTAGATCATATTTAATTTAACAGGTTTGGTTTACGACCCATATAAATGCAAATATCAGTGTTGCTTTTATTATTTTTTGTCAGATCTCATGATTGAAATGGAGGACAACACCAGTGATTTGAGTGAGGCCCGTATCCCCTTCCTCGACTACAAAACCTACACGGATCGCACCTTCTTCTTGCCGTCTAAAGATGGCGCCAATGATGTCATGATCACAGGGAAGATCCAGATCCCAGAGAACCGCAAGGCGACTGTGTCCCAGGCCCTGAACCAGTTCTCCAACCTGCTCAACAGCAAAACCTTTCTCATCAATGTGAGTTTACTGCTTTAGCTTTACGTGTTTCGGCAGCTCTGAAAGATGATAAACAAGTAAAAGATTGCAGATGTTTGCCTGCCAAGGTTCTATTTTTCTAGTATAAATGTAACTAAGCTCTAAAAGATGTACACAAACTTTAAATTAAATCATAAAAATGTTGTTTTTGCTACTTCATGTAATTTATTTTATGATGTATGTATTTTATTATCAAAGTAATTGTCAAAACTATTTAATGGACTTTCTGAATTTTTTACATGCTAAGAAATGAGTGTGTCTAAGAATTTGCATTTTTTTGTAGTAGTAACAAAGTCCGTCTATTTACGTCATTGACACTATGTATTCACTTTCCTTAGTGTTTTTATTCATGAATGTGTCCTCTGTCAACAGTTCATCCGCACTCTGGAGAGCCGCCCTGACTTCAACGCCAGATCTCGTGGTTATTTTGCCTCTCTCCTGACGGTGGCGCTGCATGGAAAATTGGAGTACTACACTGACATCATGCGGACACTGCTGCTGGAGCTAATGGACGAACACGTGCAGAACAAAAACCCCAAACTAATGCTCAGGAGGTCAGAGAAAATGCCATCAAAAAGGTTAATTAGTGTTTTCGACATTCTTATGTTTTTCTTTGTTCAATTTGTAGGTCAGAGACGGTGGTGGAGAGGATGCTTTGTAATTGGATGTCTATTTGTCTCTATCAGTTCCTCAGAGTAAGAATACTTTTTTCATCTCCTTAATTTTATTTTCACTATAATTTCTTTCTACTTTATTCCAACAAAAATGGACACATTTAAAATTGACATACGTGGATTGGATGTCTTGTGTTTTAGGATACTGCAGGTGAGCCACTGTACAAGCTGTTCAAGGCCTTAAAACACCAAGTAGAGAAGGGGCCGGTGGATGCCAAGTTGAAAAAAGCCAAGTACACACTGAATGATACAGGGCTGCTGGGTGATGACGTGGAGTACTCTGTTTTGGTTAGTAAAACTAACTTATAACTGGATTATTTTCTATATATTTTTCGAAATTCCAAAATGATTTGCCTCCTATTGATTGATGTTTGTTGTTATAGACATTGCAGGTACTGGTGCATGGAGAGGGACCAGACGTAACTCCTGTAAAAGTGCTGAACTGTGATACAATTACACAGGTGGGTTGAGAAAATAAGCCAAAATTCAGTTTGCAGGGTATCAGAGTGCCTTCAAGGTGCACTTTGGTGCAACTTTTCTGGTGGAGGTTATGCTGGGATCTGTGGAGAGGTGAACCTGCTCACAGTAAAACTTTTGAAGGCTTTTTTGAGTAATAAAAATACTGGTTACTAAATATGCAAGACAGGAAAGTTAAATACTGTTGAAAATTCCAGGAAAAACGATAACATCTCCATGGAGATAAGCAGGCAGTGGACCCTCCACCAGAAAAGTGACTTTAAAGTAATGAGATATTTACTTTCTCTACAACGTTTCAAAAGTTTTTTGTGCTGAAATACGGTATTTTATGGTCTATTTTGTGATGACATTAAATTCAGTCTTTCACAGCTCTGAGTGCCCCTGGGGAACCGTTATACATTTTGACTCAGATGACGAATATTGCAGGCAAATAGGGTTGTAAAGAAAACAATATGTTTTGCTTATAATGTTTATAGTTTTTATTAGAGATGCATATGTATTAGTACAGGTATTTTTGTGAGATTTGTGCTTCCTTTAAAACGGCCTTTAGGTATTTGTGAATCCATGCTGTAGATAAATGTGTTTTTGTGGTTTACAGGTGAAGGAGAAGATTATTGATCAGGTGTACAGAAATCTTCCCTACTCTCAGAGGCCCAAAGTGGAGAGTGTTGCTCTTGGTAAGAAATTTAAAGATTCTCTACTGTTAATTAGTTTTATTCATTTTTCAATGGAAGTGCCATTAAGACTTAATAGCTGGAAGGATATTAGAGTACTAGATCATTAAACTCACTCACTAAATACATTGAAAAGAACTGATTATAAGTTGGTTACAAGTTGATTGCGATATATTGCTATGATAATATTGAAACTACCCTGTGCTACTGACACAATCACGCAAGAAAATTCCCCAAAACACCAATTCTAAATGTACAATATCATTAACCGACATGAACTGCAATAAATGGCTGGTACAATGGAACACTTGAGTAGGTAATTAATGTCAAAACATCATAAAAGTTACACTGTCTGCAGCTCAAATCTTACTACAAAAAATAAAATAAAGTTATATAATATACTTATATAATATAGTTATTTCTCTGTTATATTTTCTGATTTATGTTATAATCTTGTTTCCTCATTAAAAAAAACATACCTGGAGTTGTGCTTTGTTTCATTCACACATGTTTAACACACAAACCCTGCATATTTAGGCCAAGTTCTTGGTGTGATGTCATATGGTAATACATGAAGTGCTCCACTGTGTTTTTAAACTCCATACACCTTCACTAGAATCATTTGGATGATTTCAGCCCTGGACTTGCCAGTCTCTATAAAATAAAGGTAAAAGGTAGCCGTTAACTTGACAACTAAAACTACACAAGGTGGAACAGAGCATTTTGAGCCTTGGGGATGTAGACAGACTAATAATAAAGTTTTACTCAAATATGTGTTAATGAAACAAAACACAACTCTGAGTATGTTTTTGATGAGGTAACAACATGGCTTAAAGCTCACAAGAGTCAATTTTGTGCGATATAGGATATTTAAACAATAAGACAATATAGTTATTATTGTGACCGGCATATTTACACGTTATCTTAATTGTACTTATTGTTGTGGTATTATCGGTACTACATTTGTATGCATTTTGGCTGTTCTGATAGAGTGGCGTCCCGGCTCCACTGGTCAGATCCTGTCTGACCTTGACTTGACCTCACAGAAAGAAGGGCGCTGGAAGAGACTCAACACTTTGGCTCATTATAATGTGAGTCTTCATTTTAGTAATATATGAGCCTAGACTCAGTTGAAACTTATTGATCTTAAACTGATTAAATCGACTTGTTCACTGATGTGTTATTAATTGAAAGACATTCAAGGTTGTTTTGGAGTTCAGACCTTTACTTGTGAAGTGGAGAGAAATGCTGAGCCACCAGAGACCCCCGTTGTAGAAAACATAAAACTAAAAACATCAAGCCTTATCTGTCTGCATCTGACATTTAAACTAGATGTGTTGGTCTATTCCCTGTTGTCTGAGTAAACAATTCTTGTCCTTTAGGTTCGAGATAATGCCACATTGGTGCTGTCCAGAGTTTTGCACACACAGGCATTTCACCAGCACCAGGACAGCTATGAAGAAAGTAAATGAACAAACATTTGAAAATTTGATGAAAAAAGAGAAAGCATAAGATTTAACTGAACTGTTGGTTTCTGTCGTTCATAGAAAATGCCCTGTTAGAAGATGACAACACCTATCACTTGGTCAGAACACCGGATGAAATTGACGAAGGAAAGTCTAAGAGAGGCAGCATGAAAGATAAAGCCATGACGAAAGCCATTACTGAAATCTACCTGACCAGGCTTCTGTCCGTCAAGGTGGGATACCAAAGTCACAAAAAAGTCTAATAATAGTCTAAAAAAAACAAACTTTATTTTAAATGTCCAATGCTTTAGCAGTCTTATGTTAAAATCTGTTGTGTTTTTAGGGTACTCTGCAACAGTTTGTGGACGATTTCTTCCGTAGTGTGCTCTGTTCAGGTTCAGTTGTCCCACCTGCTGTGAAGTATTTCTTTGACTTTCTGGATGAACAAGCACACAGACATGATAATGTTGATGAGGAGACGTTACATATATGGAAGACTAACAGGTAATGATAACACACTAACAAGATCCCTTCCAGGGTTTAGTGTTCCATACGCTCTACTGCCCTAGCATTAGTATGCATCACTCACCAACGTCATTTATAATTTGTAATCCCTCTGTGTTTTTTGTTAACATTTACTTAGCTGTGGGAATTATTGTTATATGCACTTTTGTCATGCTGCAGAATCATGATGACTTTCTTTCTCCTTGACACAAAGGATACAAAAGCCCATCACAGACAGAAACTCTCATGAGACACTTTTAACGGTACTTTCTGTCTAGAAACAAGAACTTGAATGACTGTTCAGAAGGTAAAATCATAGCAACTGCCAAATAATAAGCACATAATTTAAGGAGACAAAAACTAACTTTTATGAACTTTAACCATGTTATAATGGTTCTCAAAAATCATTAGCTTCAGTTGTATTTTCAATTGATTCATGCATTTTTTTCAACTCACTCAAAAAAAAAAAAAAAATCACAATATATTGGGAAGCTAGAAAAACTGGCTGTTTAACTTATCAACCACACCAAGTGAAAATTACACACGATCTGCCATTATGTGCGGCTGAGCCCATGAAAGACTTATTTAATTGACAAGTTTTTTTTATCATGACAGATAAATTATGACAATGAAGGATAAATGGAGACAGATTCCTCACAGTTTTCTTTATTTATGCCAAAACTCTCTTCCAGCTTGCCTTGAGCTTAGCCCGTCAATCTTTGGGAACGTCCATGCACACACACACACAAACAGGCTGGACAATGAAATATTCAGCAGCAGTGGTGAATTATTGACGAGGGTTATGGTCTTTGGGGGGACAGGCGGCATGAGGAGATGAAAGGATGCTGGGATGAGCAAAAGGAGGGAAAAGGAAACGTCAGCAAGTCCTCAAAAAGTCAGGAATTAGAAAAATCCAAAGCCCTTAGAGCACATTACTCTTGGTTTTATTCAAGGATTTTACCCATCATAAGTTTGAACAAGTTTGACCAAGACTTTCCCCATGTTAAAGTGTGCTTTTATATACTTCAGTAAAGAACATTGTGTGCTAAGTTGCTGATCTCTGTGTCTAGCTTACCACTGCGGTTCTGGGTGAACATTTTGAGGAATCCCCACTTTGTCTTCGACGTGCACGTGACGGAGGTGGTCGACGCTTCGCTGCACGTGATCGCTCAGACTTTTATGGATGCCTGCACCAAGTCCGAGCACAAACTTAGCAGAGTATGTAATCTGTTGAGTGTATATGCCACATGTTTATTCAGTCTTTATTTAATAAACACAATGTATTTTGATAGTTTTGCATTTTAAAAAGCAAGTAAGATTGAAAAAAAACTTGGGCCTTAAATGATATAAATGCCCTTGTAATGAGAATGAAAATACCGTCACATTCAAACCAAGGGAATTGTAATTAGTGATTTCAAACAGCACATAACTTTTAACCACTTTTGTATCCACTAGGAGTCTCCAAGCAACAAGCTGCTCTATGCAAAAGAAATTTCCACATACAAGAAGATGGTAGACGAGTGAGTCGTCGTACATACTGGAAATATTTTACAATGGTGCAAAATTGTGTGTGTATATTAAAACATGCCTACATTTTTTTTTCCTCAGCTACTACAAAGGCATTAGACAGATGGTTCCTGTAAGTGACCAGGACATGAACACACACCTTGCCGAAGTGTCAAGGGTAAGACTGTTTTATTTGGTTTAGTCAGATAAACATTTTGCAACCTCTTATTGTTTTGTATTATCTTTACAAGTTGTTTCTTCGGGTTGAAAGTCGCAGTCTTAAATCCATACCAGGGTATGCAATTGTAAAATAGCACTCTACTTTTCATTGACAGCAACACACAGACAAGCTGAATACCCAGGTGGCCTTACATCAGCTCTATCAGTACGCCAGCAAATACTACGATGTGGTAAGAACATTATATAATAATTATGCCATTGTCACGATTTTAACATGTTTTATAAATATTATATTCTAATGTGGTGTTATTTTTTCAGATCATTGAGTCACTAGATGAAGACCCCGCTGCGCAGAATAGACAGCTCACCCTTCGGCTACAACAGATCGCAGCTGCCCTTGAGAATAAAGTCACTGACCTTTGACCTCTGAACTCTTCAAGAATTTAGAGCAGAGAAACAAAATCACAAGATGTCACGTTTGATGCTCGATTTTACAGAAAGACTGTAGTTTAAGGAAGCTGTAACGACTTAAGTGAAAAAAAGAGAAGCGCTTATGTCCACGACGTGGTTTTTGCATTCGTTCCAGAACAATGCGGTCAGAATGAGACATGGTGCCTACAGCCTGCGAGGACAAACTCTGTGAAAGCAATTCATTTTAATGGCAGACTTTTAATAATATTTTTTTGACAATGAGGACATTCACACACAAACTTTAATTTGCCCCTGAAGATGTGCCTGGGGAGTGTTCAAACAATAATGAAGACCTTATCAATCAGACTGGATAAAGCATTTTATGACACTCTTATCAATTTAAAAAGGACTTTCCAGCAGATAGAACTGTATTCAAATATCATTATGTAGTATGAGGTAAATCCTTAGGTAAAGTGGTAAACAATTATGGTACATGCCACTTCTGGGTCAAGAGACTTAAATGGCAAATGAGTGTATTCAGGGTACAGCATATTTGTATTTCATTATTTCCATATCAGGTTTGTTTTATTGGTTGCAATTTGAGTATATTAAATTAAGGCACAGAATTACACTTCACAGGGTAGATACAGTATTCGCCATAATCCATTTGGGTTTTTTGCTTTTTAAGGCAACATACTACAATCATTTGTGTGCATATCAAACGCCATTTTTATTTTCTGTTGATTATGTTGCTATTGAACATTTTACTTGCTGTGAAAACTGTAAACACAGCTCTGAGCAGCCAAACATTTTAATTGTTAAATTTTGATTCTTTTTTAATCCTTTTACTTTTGCCAATATCTTCAAGCAGCATTTTCTGTTCCCAGCAGACATGTGGAAAGTGAATGTCTTTTGAAGACAGTGCTGCCAGACTCTTTAGAGTCTCACGTTCACTGTTCAATGAAAGTGTCTTATTAGACACCTTATGATCTGTCCATCATGGGGTGTGTGCCTGTAACAGTGAATTGAATTTAAGTCAAAGGTACAAATCTATTATGAATAATTATGTGTTGTTTTAAATTGGTGTAAATGCTGAATGGATTGTTTATGAAACACACCACCATCTTTCTTCAAGGCGATCACTTCCATTTTGTTGGTTTTGTCTTTCATATTGCAGCATGTTTATATGAGTTTTACCATCAAAAGTAAGCAGCAACATACTTGTCTTAAACTTGGTGCAATCAATTGGATTCTTATAGACTAACTGATCGCAATTTCATAGAATCATGTCATTTTCATCAGTTTCATGGAATCATATCTAAATGATTGTTGTGAATTGTCTATTCTTTTCTTTCCATCACCTTGGCTACTTTCTGCCTTCTTCCTGTCACCAACAAGTGCCTTAATAATTTTCAAGAATAAGAGACACAGAAAAGCCAAAAATAATAATAGTTGCATAAAAATAAAGCATTTTCCAAGGTAGTGATGTGTTAAAACCATTCTACACAAAACATCCAGCTCTGTTAATGTTACAAAATCTGACTTCTTTCAACTTGACAGCTCAAATGGGTTTCAGTTGCTTGTGTAAGTTTGTTTTGGGGGATTGTGTGGATTGCTGTCACTTTTTTCCTGTAATAAGTGAGATGCCAATTATGATGCTGCCAGTTTGACACACTCAGACAAATGCAACCACCACATTTCCATAAAACTAATAACATGGAACAAATGTTTTCAAAAGATGCAAGTGTTGTAAGGTTCATGGTACTGAGTTTAGACTACAAATGATCGGATGAACGATTCTTTTTGTAAGAGGTTCAGAGATTTTGAATTAGGCTATAGATGTTTGATAAATGTTATTACATTTATATTAGTATTTGAAAACACATAATGCCCAATGGTAGCTTGCAAATCTTGCTCAAAAGGTTTATACCATGCTTCACATTACATACTGTTTATTCAATAATTATTCTTGTAAAAAAAAATCCATGTAAGAAGAATAATTACAAATAATAATGTAGGACAAAATGGACAAATTCAGGCTTAAATAGCTTGCCTGAGTTGAAGCAATGCCCATATCAGTGACTCTTCTGAAGAAGTGGAGAAGTGGGCAAAATGTATAGATTTACAGATAGCCTATCCAATAAATTATGTTTTTACAAATGTTTTCTTGTCTCTTTTATTTTCCTGTAGCCAAATGGTAGGCTGTAGTCACACTGGAACGTCACACACACACACGCTACTTAATGCTTTGGGAATAAGAACCCTACGAGAGTTGACCTCTTAGCCCATCCCAGGTAGAGAACATGCTCTTGTTGCTTTAGGAATTAAGAAAAGTAACTCCTCAAGGGCATCTGGAGACTTAAGATTGTATAAGGCATTTAAGAATATACATGCATTTGACTTTTATCACATTACAACCCTTGGTACTTGTTTTCTTATTGCCTGTAAATGCAGCAATTTCAAATAGCCCAGGGTACTTTTATATTCTGTAGCCTATTTGTCTTACAATAACCGTGTAAATGGCGCCCCCGTGTGTTCTTTACAAATAATACGCAATTATGCCCTTAAACGGGATCACTGCCAAATAAATGTAGCTAATGATAAAATTATATAAATTATAATTATACATTTTAAAATATCACAAGCCTATTCATATGCAAAACAACTGTCTTATTT
>JACM01068430.1:0-31635 GCA_000787095.1 Periophthalmodon schlosseri
GCTAACTTACACAATAAACATCCAAAGAAACAAATTTTATTATATTTGGAATAAGTGGATCAAGTATATCACCCCAATTAGAACAGACTTTCAGTGACTTCTCAACTTTGGAGGAAGAATTATTTTATTTTAAGGTACAATGCATATACATTGTGTGATCGCATTTTGTTTGTCCTATAAGCTCCCCAGTTCTTGTAAATAGTTTTATTTTTTCTTTTTATTCTTGTATTACATTAAAATGGGAAGGAACTAAAAGATAACGGTATAGTTGTGGATGGCACTCTTAAGAGACTTTGAATAATAATGCTCTTGCATACTATATTTGAACTGGAAGGAATGTGTCTATATAATGTGTGCTCTTCCTGCAATAAAAACTTAAATGAAAAAAAAAAAAAAAAAAAAGAAATCCTAAACAACTGTTACGAGAACAGAAGGATTCTTTCCAAGTTACCAGATTGGCTAGCAGCCAGCTGGAACTGCAAAGTGATTGAAATAGAAGAACAAACCAATCAGTTTCACACATGTGTCACATGTGTTGTGCTCTTTATTTCAAAATGTCTTTTCTTATTTTTTGTCTTAAGTTCAGTCTTGTTTTCATCTGGTGTGAGTGGAGGAAAATCACAGGGCAATAACATGTTCCTGTTCAACACTCTTGTCCTGTCTTTGCTATTCTCAGGCTCCAACTCGAACACAGAACTGTTTTCACCTTTTTGACGTATGACATACAGTTGAAACTAGAAGTTTACATACACTATATAAAGACACATGTTTTTTTCCCACTATCTGACATGAAATCAGACTAAACTTTTTTAGGTCAGTTAGGATCACTAAAATTGTTTCTATTTGCTAAATGCAAAAATAATGAGAGAAGAATTTTTTAAGACATTTTTTTTCTTTCTTCAAAGTCAGAAGTTTACATACATTTCATTACTATTTGGTGCCATTGCCTTTAAACTGTATGACTTAGGTCAGATGTTTTGGATATCCTTCCACAAGCTTCTCACAACAGTTGGCAGGAAGTTTGGCCCATTCCTCCTGACAGAACTGGTGTAACTGAGCCAAATTTGTAGGCCACCTTGTTGCACATGTCTTTTCAGGTCTGCCCAGACATTTTCAATGGGATTGACATCAGGGCTTTGTGATGGCCACTCCAAAACACTGACTTTATTATCCTTAAGCCACTTTGTAACCAGTTTGGCAGTATGCTTCGGGTCATTGTCCATTTGGAAGACTCATTTGCGCCCAAGCTTTAACTTGGCCTTGTCTTGAGATGTTGCTTCAGTATTTCCACATAATGTTCTTGATGCCATCTATTTTGTGAAGTGCACCAGTCCCTCCTGTAGCAAAACAACCCCACCACATGATGCTGCCAACCCCGTATTTCACAGTTGGGATGGTGTCAAACTTGCAAGCTTCCCTCTTTTTCCTCCAAACGTAACAATGCTGATTACAGCAGTTCAATTTTAGTTTCATCAGACCATAGGACATGTCTCCAAAAAATATGGTCTTTGTCCCTGTGTGCATTTGCAAACTATAATCTGGCTTTTTTTTATGTTTCATTTGGCGTAATGGCTTTTTCCTGGCAGAGTGGCCTTTCAGCCTATGTTGTACAGTACTCATTTCACTGTGGATAATGACACATTCTTACCAGCTTCAGTAGCATCTTCACAAGGTCTTTTGCTTTTGTTCTTGGGTTGATATGCACATTTCAGATCAAAGCACGTTCACCTCTGGGACACAGAACCCGTCTCCTTCCTGAGCAGTATGATGGCTGGACATTCCCATGGTCTTTATACTTGTGTAGGCTGGACATTCTCATGGTGTTTATACTTGTGTATAATTGTTTGAACAGATGAACGTGGCACCTTCAGACATCTGGAATTTGCACCTAAGGATGAACCAGACTTATGCAAGTCCACAATACTCTTCCTGATATCTTGGCTCATTTCTTTCTTTCCCATGATGTTACACATAGAACCAGAGTGTTTTAGGTCTTTCTTCAAATACATCCACAGGTGCGTCTCTGATTAACTCAAATGTTGTCAATAAACCTCATCAGAAGCTTCCAAAGACATGACATCATCATGTGGGTTTTCCCAAATTGTTTAAATGCATAGTAATCTTACTGTATGTAAACTTCTGGCTTTGAAGAAAATAATAAAAAAAATTGTCAAAAAAATATTCTCTCATTATTCTGGCATTTCGCAAATAGAAATAATTTTGGTAATCCTAACTGACCTAAAACAGGAAAAGTTTAGTCTGATTTCATGTCAGACAGTGAGAAAAAAAAGCGTATGTGTCTTTTTATATAGTGTATGTAAACTTCTGGTTTCAACAGTACATGTTGTCTTCCCAATAGGAGCAGTTTTTTCCTTGCTCTCCCTTCTCAGTCACGTTTAAGTCAGTGTTTAACCTTGACCAGCTGATTTGGCATTTCTGAAGGCGATGCTGTATGCTTCACTCATTCTTTATTTCCGCTTGTCCACATAGTCCTGGTATGTACCAGAGCTGCCCTCCTGCTCAACGCCAAACAGAAGATCCACTGGAAGCCTCGGTAACCTGCCAAATAACAAGTAAAACGGAGAGTAATCAGTGGACTTGCTAACAGTACAGTTGTAGGCATTTATGACTTTGGGTAGGTGGTTTTTCCAGTCCGTGTTCTGTTCCTCAGTTAGTGTCCTTAGCAAAGAGAGAAGAGTCCTGTTAAACCTTTTTGTTTGCCCATTTCCTTGTGGGTGACCCTTGTATGTGACCCTTTGATACTGGACAGTTATTTTAAGTGGTGTAACAGTCTATTTTCAAACTCCTATGTCGTGATGACCTTTTCCGGAAAGGCAAATCTAAGGCAAAAGTCATTAAACAGTCTGTCTGCCAGTCTCACAACCACCTTTACATTGCTCAAGGTGCAAAAAGTCTGTTGACACTAGTTGGAATGGGTGAGTACTTGCAATGCTTTGCAAAGGGGCACATGTTTGTCTATTTGATTTTCTTTTCTTTAAGCACTCACAAACATTCATAACAAAATGCTCAATGTCTCTTTGCATTTTGGGCCAAAAGAAGCTCTCTCCAATCAGATAGAGTGTCCTTTCTGAGCCCAAGTGACCCATTTGTTTGTGCAGTTCACTTAAGACAAGAGGGTGGTACACTGCAGGGAGAACCAGTTGGTTTTTGTGGTGAGTTTTTCTGAACAAAGTCCCATCCTCCCTGATTTGAAGCTTACTCCACTCTCTGACCAATGCCTTAAACTCAGAGCTCTAATTTTTTAGTTCATATGCAACAGGTTTCCTGTTTTGTTTTATGTAACTGTACATTTTACCTATTACAGGGTCTTTCTGCTGCTCTGCACAGATCTCCTCTCTGTGTGCATTACCCTTTGTGTGCCCTAATAAAAGTGTTATTTAATTAGGGCTTCCAAAGGGATGAGGGCATTGTCTTACTACTCACTTGGCCTGGTAGTGCTGCAAGGAAGCATTCATGGTAAAGATATATATGGATATGTGATTTTTATTATATCCTACATGATGTGTCAATTACAGTTTTGCTTGTTAGATTGTTACATCTGTTAAATTATCTTTACATTTCACCAATATATCTTTTGTATGTAAATCCTACAGCACCTGCCCAAACTGCTCTTTTCAAGTGTTCTTGCTTTACATGCGCATTTATATTTTACCATAGGCTGGTCATGTAGTCCTTCAAGAGCTACAGACTCTGTGTGCTGTTGAGAGATCTTCCTGGTCTGGTTTGGACCAGTCTTGTCCGCTGCTATGATGACACTGATTGAGAGATGACGTACAGGCTTGAGCTCTTGTCAGCCCCAACACTACAGTAACTGCAGCAGATAAAATCCAGCAGAGGGTGAACATTTTCGTGCAATCTGTTTGTTCTGTTTGTAGGCTAGACCTAGCCTAGAAACAGAAACTGTAAATAACAGGTGTTTCTAGTTTAAGTGTAGTTAGCTCCTCCCTTCAGATAGATATAAGGCAGTGTCCACCAGTGATCTGACCAGAACTGAAGAAGTGGCTTGGTTGAGCAGCGAAACGTCTTCACTCCTACAACCTTTTTGTCCATTTAACAGATTTTATATTTTTCTTTTTCTATTTTTGTGCAATACCTACAATGCCTGTTTAGTTGAATAGCATATAGTGCACTGTGCCAACAATGATACTGTAGTCCATCCAAATCTTCTAGAGTTTCAAATATGTGAAGGACCATGAAGAGCCTGGCCGGGCCTTCACCTGCAGCTGCCACACCTTTAAAAGGACCCGCCCCCTGCCACTCTTTGCTGCTGGGTTCTGTTAGTTCTGTTAGCCACTTTTGTTCTGTGCCTCTGTGTAGTTTTTTTGTACTTTGTAAATTGAAACACTAAGTCCTTCAACTTAGTTCTGAGATTGATTTGTTTTGTGTTATTGTAATTTCTGTACTTTTGTTTTATTGGCTGTATTACTTTTAATTGTACTTTGAACTACTCTGTTAAGAGTCTTTTTGTTAGTTTTTACTTTAACATTCCTTTTAAATAAATTATAACTTTAGTTTTACAGTTTTCCATCTTGTTATTTCCCCTGTCCCTAGCTGAGCTGGGCTGTAACAACCGGTTGTGTTGCTGAACAGCTCTTTTTTCTGTGCCTGTATTTTGTGTCTGTGTGTGTGTGTGTGTAAATTAATGCTCACGCTCCGCACTGGGAATTTACTACACATTTATTTGGGAATTACACCGAGGAGGAGAATATTGGCTGAGTTTGGTTCATATTATCTGTTTGGCTTCAGTTTTACGTGGACACTGTGACAGAATGTGGATTTATTATTAGGTACAACAGTTTTTGGGACACTGTACAGGCTCCGCACTGGAGACTTGGTACAACACTTTGATTTTGGGACACTGTACAGGCTCCGCACTGGAGACTTGATGTTTTCGGGTGGATATAAGTTGCCACTCTGGACTTTCTGTTTCTTCATCTCTTCTGCTTTAGCGGTAAGATGATTCACTGTGCTTTCTTCAGACATATGTAAGACTATGTTATAATGTGAGTTTGCAGTTTGTGCCATTTGTTTATGCAGAGCGCAGTCGTGAGGCGTGAGCACCTGCGCTGCTGATAAATAAATCAGTGCAGTGTATGTACTGGCTCATTGACGTGGGCATTTAAAGCCAAGGAACCAAAGTTGGTTTTCGGTGATGGTACTTACCGGACATTTTCGGTCAGGTTCCTACTTGGAGCCGAGTTTTGGTGCCCAGCCCTAGTGGAGAATAGTGTCATCTGTCAGCTGTCTAAAGAAAAGATTAAGATAACAACAGAAGAAAGGCTCTCCTCACTTGTTTTGACATGACCGGTTTATTAGATTGATAACATTGAGAGTAAAGTGACGCCACTGTGAACTGAGACATAGTGGATTTGATTATCATTCATTGTGAGTAGTTTGTGCTCCTGGTCTTATCTCGATCTGTCTGCAGGGCTCTGATCGTCCTCCTGCACCGTGAGAAATAGTCCCATTAGTGAGGGCACAAAAGGTAGAGGGAGGTTTAATTGGTCCCTAGTATAACCTTGTTTCACACTCTGTTGAATGATTGTAGTTGAATAGTAATGCAAGTTGTATTCAGTTCTTCATCAAGTTTAACTATTTCTTTTCACATAATTGTCACTCATATTGTGGCTTATTATTGGCAATTTTTACATGCTCTTTCTGTCATCAACTCTATTTTATTTTGTGACCAGGATAATCCTATTGTGCCACTTTGGTTAGTTTATAAAGTTAGTTCCCAGTAGGTAAGCTACCATCAGAACCATGGCTGGATCAAACCCAAGCTTTGACTTACAGCTCAGGGCTGTGACAGAGTGGATCGAGGAGATGTACGTCTCATGTTTGAAGCTACTCTTTTGGTAGCAGCGGTCAGCTGAGCTTTGTATTCATTCAGAAAGGCAAGGGTGACTATCATATCATTCCTTTAGACTTGCAAATATCATTGATTTCTCAAAATACAGAACAAAACACATTTGGTATCACTTTAATACGCACAATTACGGTACAATTCCATATTTTGCGGAATGGTTGGCAACCCTAGCTGTGGCGTAGCGCATGGGTCCGATGCCCTGCCCATAAGCCTTAGCCGTAAACCCCTCAGACTGTACCTGGCCTTTTCCTAGGAGGTTTTGCTAGAGATAATTCCACTAATTGTGATGGACAGGGTCCCAAAAAATCTGTCATGAACTATTTTTAACCAAGATTATATATTTCCAGCACATGTGCAACAGGTGGTTACGCACAGTCTGTCTGTTGCACCTGTTGCACATGTGCAGTCTATAGTGCCATAAGTTTTTTTCATTTATTCATATTCATATTTCTTTATTACAGATGTAAAATGGGACCTTATTTGTGTTTCTTCCCTTTAAACTTCGTGGTAAAGTAACAGTGTGGTAAAACAAGAGAATATTGAGTGCTTTTAAGCATCTTGGCGTCTGCAGCATGCACTGATGCCGGATTTACACTGACTGCAAGTGCGGTGTGGGACTGGCACACGTCCTGTAGAACTTGGACAGTCTTTAAAACCAATGGGCCCTGTTACACTGACCTCTGTGGAGTCTGGGTGTGGCGTGGGTCTGCGGAAAGAATCTGCACAAAGTGTATTTCCCAGACATTGCAATGGAGCAGTTTTCAGGTAATATGCACCACTGTTAACCTGACACTCTGAATTGAGTTCTACACATTTATCAATCTGGAATGGCTCTCGCTGACAGCGATCAGGAAAACCTCATGAAGAATATTTGAATCTGATTGGTTGAAGCGTCACAGTGGAACAAGCCTAAAAATCAAACTTTTGTTACATCCAGTTGAAATATATTGCCTGTCCACAAATGCAGAAAGCGCTTGCCTTCTGCACATTTTTCACAAACAAAATAGTCAGTATTTTCCCTAAAATAGGCAGAAGTGTGTCTGTCAGTGTCGCCGTGTTTGTTTTGGTTCGCTTGGGCGCTTCGCCTTTGGCTTCCATACAAACCTCAATGCTGCTCTATCATCGGTCCGTCAGCTGCTGGGCGAATTTAAACCTTACAGCAAGAGTGTCTCAAGATGGATTCCAGTGAATTTGTGAACTCACAAATATCGCGAGAATCCATCTTGCTGTGCAAGATTACCTGTAGTTGGTGTAACAGGCAATCTGCAAGTAACCTACTGTAAGTAGAGCTGAACCCGTCCAGCACTAAACCCGGGGTGACAATTGCCTGCTCATGTCTTTCTTCTCCTCACCTCTACTGCAACACTCCTCTGTTCTTTATGTTCTTATGATCTTAAACATGCTTTCTGCCTGTGTTTCTTTCTGCCATACTACATGTGCATTGTGTCAGATCCCCCATGGCACTAAAAGGCCTAACCCACAATTTAATACTTTTAATATTAACAGGTCAGAAGTGTGTGTGGAATATAGAACCCCTTTTTCAAAATTTTCAACATGAAGCCCTCAATTCCCTCACAGAATCTGGCATTGGAAAGTTCTTCACCTGCCAATGGCCATCCTTTGTGTGTGCTGTGTGTCCAGAGAATGTTTTGTGGAATGAGCTTCAGATATTATTATATATATACACACACATATACATACTTATTTTGTGTCTTTCCACTTGACAAAAGCAGGATAACTTGCCCCAACCACCTGTGGCCCCCCTCTTGGCCTTCATAGGCATATTATTGCATGTGGGAAAACCAATACATGTTTGCCTGTGTTGTAATGAGCCAAAGTTTGGAAAAGGACAGACTTTGGTTAGGAGTTTTGTGCTAACAGGCGACTGAAACGGGACTACACCAAAACAATAGGACAAACCAGGCTCAGCCAGAACAATGGGACTAACCAGGATTATCGTTTTATTGTCTCCATAGTGAGGATGGGGGATTTCTTCCTCCAACATTACCAGGTGCATTCGCTGTAAGGACAGTAACACGTCAAATGGTGACTGACCCCTGTATGTCTAAAGTCAAAGACAGAGGTGTCACCTCTAGTTGGACGTCTCTAGTTGGACGCCTTTACATTCGAGGGCAGACGCCTCCGACGCGCCTCATGGACGCAACTGACGCTCTGGACGCATGTCAAAATTACTTGCATCCAGGGCGTCAGTTGCGGTCTGCGAGTGTTTTCCCGGTCTTTTTGTGAACGATGGCAGACCAGCTCCACTGAATAAATACATAAACTCATCAGCTACAAACAAGCGGCAACTGTAAATTAATTATGCTAGCACCGGCTAGCCTAAAGGCGGGCAAATATTTTACGGCTCCAAAGTTGTGTTAACTTATCAGACACACCTATCTCCTCACTGATCATCCTCCAGGCAAGGTCCTTCTTGTCCCGGTCTCTATACTCCGCCAACGCCACATCATAAAAGTAGTGGGTGCTGGCAAACAGGACAACAAGACTGTGCTCCATTTTCTACCGACATTTGTGGCTCCCCGGTCTTCCGAATAATGACATCTCTACGTCACTGTAGCGTAGTCTCTGATTGGTTGACGCTGCGCGTCGAACGCCAAAAAGTTCAGCTTTTTCAACTCTGGCATCTGACGCTTGAGCGTCCGACACCTGAACACTCAAGACACGCCACGTCAATGCCAGAGTCGTGTCGCTCTGATGATGAAAACGCGCCGCAAAAACACAGGGCCGCCAAGACGTGCGTCCACCATAGACTTTGCATGTAAACTCGACGCCCCCGACGCCCCAGTGTGAACGCACCATAAGGTGTAAATATCATAACAAAGGACTTTATTCTATATACACAACCTTCTGTTGTGGTAATCATATGTATTTTGCAAAATTCCCCACCAAGAAGGTTAAACATAAAAAAACGTTGATTTAACTAAAATGTGTGAGTTTATATTGCTACAATGGGGATCTTGGGATCTTTTGTCTTCAAACTACTCTCTCTCTCGCTGCCTAATTAATAGACTATAATTCTAATTAACAATACACAAACAATATGTATGTAAAAATACATTCATCACTTAATGAATGTGCAGCTTGATTAGCTACTAGCGTGTTACGCTGCAGAAATCCACTTCTACCGTCAAGATAGAGCTTTGTAAATCTGATAAAAGGCTCAGGCTTTCTTCTGCCCTTGATAATGTGTACATCCTGATGTGCAACAATAATCCACAATCTCTGAAACTTTGAAAAAGTAACTTCATTATGGTCAACGCCGTTACTTTCTATGGGAATTCTCCGCTGCTACCACTGCCAGTATGGGGTTTGGAGGTGCATGCCGGGATTGCATGACGACAACTGCAAGAGCACTATTCTTGGCAAGTCAGGTGTCTCTTGTGCCCATATCACCTTCTCAAATCAAATGCATAAGAAGGTGGTCTCTTTGAAATAACATTACTTGTATTGCTAACCTGGCTGATGCTAGATTGATATGAAACACTCTGAATTGAGTTCTACACATTTAGAAATCATCATAACTGTGAAACAAGCCGAGAAGTCAAACTTATGTTAAATCCAGCTGAAAGAAAAGCACAAATATCTTTCTAGTCCACAAATGCACAAAGCGCTTCCCCTTGGATGTTATTTTCTTAACATAATTGTCTGTATTTCTGCAAAAAGTTTGTCTGTGTTTCGGTGCAGTCCCCAAACCACTGGTGGCCCAGGTCCAATCACAACAGTGGGAACTTGACCAATGGATTCTTTAGAAGTGAACTCACACATATCACGAGAATTCATCTTGCTGGGTTATTGTATTACTTGAATGTAGAAAATCCAATCAATATTTTTTGATGTGGTAATATGGACTTGCGTATAGTAATATAAAAGCCTCCTTGATGGCTTATTTTTCCTCTCTGCTGCACTTCTGGCTTGATCTAGGTATGCTCTGTCCGTCTCATGGACATGTAAATATTCAATATCCAACTTCTCTTGTTTAAATGAGTTTGCGTTGCCTCTAATACAAGCCTGTTTGCAGTCCGAGTGGTTGAGAGCTTCGCGACACACCGCTCTGTAGCACGCTCCTACACATCACTTTATCCCTTTATCCCCTGAGTAAATACAAAATGTTCAGTTTTGACAATAACAATTTTTAATTTTGTATTCAAATCTAACAATTATTAATAATGCAGCTTCACCTACATTGAAAAAAATTATTAACCTTTGTTAAACTACCCAATCCACTCGGTCCTCTGTGAACCAAAATTGCATAGTTCCAAAAAAATCCTTGGCCTTTGCTCAGGCGGCCTTTTCTTTTCAAACCATCAGACAGTGGAATCAGCTCCAGACAGTCGGAAATTGTTTGTAGATTTCAATAATTTTACTAGAAATTTGAAAAAGTACATTTTAGATAATCAAATGTGTCCACATCAGTCTAGTTAATTTGTACTATTCTGTTTCACTGTAAAAACGTGCACATAATGATTTTTTTATATTGGTATGGACTGTAGGAAACATCATGTATTGGACATGGGGCCATTTTATTGTATTTAACTGCTAATGTTAACGATGAACTGACAGTCTTATAGTTTAATTGTAATGAAATGTGTATTTAAATGTGTGTTCACCTGCCCAGGGACTGCAAATGGAAAGTAGCTGTAACTAAATCTGGTACAAATCATCTTTTCTTTTGTAAGATTAATGAATTTGTACATGACAAATAAAGAAAAAATAATGAGTTAGCTACAAAGATTTCTTTCTTTCTTTAAATCTTCAGGCTATAAGGGTGGTCCATTGAAACTGCTGTCTTGCTTCTCCTACAAATTGCTCCTTTGTTTTAAATGTACGTGTTGTCAGACCAACAGGACTCTATTAGTAATATGGACAACTATGACAAAGCAAATGTGGGGAATGGGATTAAATAAAATGTGAATGTAATGAAACCAATTTGATTCAACTGAAGCTGTTCAAGGGATAAGTGAATTTTAAGTGAGGTTTTACTAAGTTGATGCGTAAGTGCAACATAGATTAAGACCTACATAAAATAAAATAAAAGAAGTAAAATGGAATGTGCCTGCCTCATTCAGTGAACAAACCTGAGTGCCTTATATTTTAGTTATATTACATTGTATTTTCCGGGTTACATCTCGGTGGTGTTGCTGATTTATTTTATTTTTATTTTGAGCTAAGTTAATTTCAAAAATGAATGTTATGTGGCAAGCAGGGAATTCATTTTGTCTTCATGTACAATAGTTAACTTAACTAACTAGTAAACTTATTTTCAGACAAATTCTAAGAGAGATGTATTGACATGTTTCGGCTGCTGATTTACGACCAGTCACCACCAACACCAGTGAGAGTTCTGAGGATGGCTCACAGCTAGCTGCCGAAACAACAGACCGAAGGAACCGTGAGGCTTAGAAGAGACTTTCCTGTTGTGCGTCCAGACTTAACCTGGCTCTCCCTGGAGTTTGGTGGGATGCTGTAGGACAGAGGATGGACCCTTTTGTCCTGATTGAGGTTACTCTCCTCAAACTGCCCTAACACAGGATCTCATAACCCTACCTGTTGAGCAGCGCTGAGACTTTTGTTTGATAATTTTTGTATTTTCTTGCTCAATGTACTTAAATTGCCCCCCCAGGGACTAATAAAGTGGTTTTGATTGATTTACGTAGTTTGTGCTAAAGCTGCCAAAATGACTAGGAACAGTAGATAATGCTATAAAAACACCATATACACAGTTTAGTTGTGAAAAAAGTAGATTTAGTGTTTAGGTCCACTTTAAATTACATAAGCATTGAATTTCTTTTATAGTATCTGTTTTACACACAAATTATGAATCTAATTGCAGTAAAAACAAAAAAACAAACAAACAAAACAAAGATACAAAATATTCTGTTCCAAACTTGATTCTTCTGGTAAAACAATGTGTAAGAATGGCTTGAGGGATGATTAGTGGAGAAACTGCTGCAAAAACTGCAAAACTGCTGAGAGTAACAGTGAAGAGAAAAAGTTAGTTGCTGATGCTTCAAGTTCATTTCTGAGTGTTGACCTGTGTGCGCCCCCAAGCAAAATGCCAATAATTCTGAGGCTTCCCTTTCAACCGTTGGTAACTAATGAAAATGAATTTGAGCTCTGCTTATTTCTCAGTGTTGAGTTGTATGCAGTGAAAATAAAATAGCGTGTATTACATCGAGTGCTCATTTAATCCACACACCACAGGACAAGGCGGTTTAATCGGAGGAGCAGGGGTATTGATTATGTCTCCAAATGAAGGCGTTATCGACCACTGCTGAAGTTTCATTAATAAGTGCGGCTCTGCTATGTCATTCCATAGCTTTTCAATGCCTTTCTCTGCCAACCTCTACACTGGTAAAAATGTAAATTACTGGCAGAATTAAAGTCAAGGTAAAAAAAATGTGATCTTTGTTGTGAAAGTACCTCTTGACATAGGGAATCAGTATTTCAGTTTTATGCAGCTAAAACTTGGAACAGTCTTCTTGAAGATGTGAGACAGGCCTCTACTTTGACAATGTTTAAATCCAGGCTCAAAACGGTTCTGTTTGCCTGTGCATATGACTGAAAGGTTTTTATTCTGCACTCTTCTCTTTTAATGTTAATTTTTATGATGACTATTTATGTTTTGATTTGTTTGTATTGTGATGTTAATATCTTTCTTATTCTGTAAAGCACTTTGAATTACTTTCTGTACAAGTTGTGCTATACAAATAAACTTGCCTTGCCTCCTTTGAATTATTTCTGTACAAGTTGTGCTATACAAATAAACTTGCCTTGCCTCTTTGGAGTGACCATTTGGGAAGTCTTGAGAAAACCTTTTTACTGACTTTCACAGATAAATTAACACATTCCTGTGTCAATCCTTTACCAGAAAAATATGTAGCCTACAGTAACAATGAACAGTTGAGCAGAAGATTTTATTCTATTTGTGTATTACCATTTTCATAAAAATAACTGAAGAACAAAGTAAGTACGCAGTAGGGGGTAGGTGAAAATGGGAATTTTCACAGCAATGATGCCTTGAATGCAAGACAATATAGATTTGCATTCAAGGATTCAATGCATTCAACATGCATGAAATACTCTAAATCAGGGGTCTCAAACTAGCGGCCCGCAGGCCAATTGCGGCCTGCGGGACGATAGTTTGTGGTCCCCGCCTTAATATGAAAGTTTAATGTTAGTGCGTCCGCGGGACGATGTTTGTGGCCCCCGCCTTAATATGAAAGTTTAATGTTAGTGCGTCCCACGAGTTTGATGCACTTTGCAGTGTCGTGTGCGGAGCTGAACGAACCTACCAATCACGGTGGGGTTCTCGGGGGCGGGACATCGACCGGGCTTGATGCAAGCAGAGAAACATTTCTCAATGAGTGAAAGTTACAGCAACGTTGCCATGGAGTTTTTTCTTCCGTGTCTGACTGGCTGCCTCGTTTCTATTGGGCACATGTGGACATTCGTCCCAGCGCGCTGTGTTCACAACACTTAAAAAAAAAATGTTTTTTTAAGTTGCTGCCCAGCAGGACATTATATATATATATATAAATACATATATTATTATTTCATTTATTTATTACTGATTGATTGATTGATTGATTTTCTTATTAATTCTTAATTTGTTTATTTATTTTTTCATCTTATTTTGTGTTAAAAAAATAAAAATAAAGAGATTTGAGAAGATTGGCATTTTTTTTAACAAAGCTTTTCTTGTGGAAACCCTGATGCAGCCCAGCCTCACCCAGACTCTGCCTCCAGCTCCTCCTCCTTTTAGTTGGTTAATGATGGTTAAAATCTCTCAAAAGTCAATTTTGCATAAGATGACTCCTTTAAATGAGTGCATTTGTCATACTTTTTTTGGTACAGAAACACCCAGGTTTATCCTGCTGTAGAGCTACAACAATTATTAAAGAATAATCATGACTAGTCAACTTTTATAATAATCGTAATTATATTATAATATAATTGTTATCTGGATTATACACGGACCCTAAAACACATGCCCAAATAAGTTTTTTTTCACAAAGCTGCATTGTTAAAACAAAATACAAAAATTCAGTTTTTCAGTAATAACTTAATAACAAATAGACCATATTTACAAATAAAGTTTCTCGAAGCCTTCAGCCACCATATCACCATCCAGCCATCATCTTCTGCTTATCCAGGGCCAGGTCATAGAGGAAGCAGGACTCCCAGACTTCTCTCACACCAGACACTTGAGCTCTTCCAAGGAGATCCCGAGGGTTTCCAGGTTCAGCGTGTCCTGGAACACCTCACCAGAAAGGCATCCAGGAGGCACTCGGAATAGATGTCCGAGCCACCTCAACCGGCCCCTCTAGACGTGGAGGAGTTCCTCCCATGTGACACCATTTTTTAACCTTTCTTTGGTTAAAATGTATGTAAAAAATCTCAATGAACAATGGAAATAATCATTTTACTAGTAGACTAATCAAAAGAGTAATTGCTGACTAGTCAACTAATAATTGTGAGTTTAAGCCGTATTATATATAAGTCGTCACTGATTGTGGGAAAGAATAATGTTAAATGAATGTTGTGTAGAAAATTGGCCTTCTGTATTCCTCAGACCAGGAGGGGAGAATAGGGAGGGCATGCATGTGTTTTACATTCTGCATAGTCCAGATAACGATTACAATGATCAAAATATGACTACAATTTGTTTTGTTTTTTTACAGTCAACTAGTCATGATTAGTCAATTAATTGTTGCAGCCATATCTGTAATATGCATTATTTTATTTAGCGAACATGTTTTGCTGGTCCACCAAAACAGTTTCTACCAGGGACTGGAATTTTGTGCTATTTCAGACATAAAGTTGGATTCCTAATAGGTGTGTGAATGATGGAGCAAAAAACAGTAAAGAGATTGACAGCTTAAATTGGAACAGTGCAGGTTTGATAGGGTCAGTTCTAAATTTGAAACTTGCAAGCCAGCACCCAGACAAGAGGCAATTGTGTTTGAAAAAGTCATGTCCTTCACCTGAGCTGGGGAATGTGACAGCGAACTTGGCAGAGGTATTGAGTTTGGGAAATACAGTACATTGTTGAAAGGAAAAGAAGTGTGACAGTAGTAAATCCAATTATTCTATCTTCTTAATCTAAGATAAAATCTGATATTTAAGTAATTGGGAATTTTTTTTTTGTTTTTGTTTTGGTTTAGGGCACTGAAAATCATAGAAAAACTCATTACTGTGTGGGCTTGCATCTCCACAAACCTAGCTCTTATTTAGTCTGAATATTCAAACCAAAGTGAAAGTTTTGGCTCATTTTATCAGTCAGCTGCCATCAATATCGCCTTGTTGTGCATTAGATCAATAACATTTCATTGAACTAGGGTTGTGCAAAAGTCAAATTTTTACTATCTACAAAATGTGAAAAATAGACCTAATTTATTTTAAACCATGGAAGTAAAATAAAATCTGGAAGGTGAACCCAAGATGGTGTTGTATTGTTTTCAATGGCCTGTGCACATTGGCGCATGGGCCCAAAATTCATTTTCTCTTCCGTATTACTTCCTCAGTACAGGCTAATGCCTCCCACCATGTGACATCAGAATCAGAGCGACAGCTGCTAGAGCGAAGCTAGCGCAGGTTCAGAGCGGGGCTAGGCTAAATCTTACAAAGCTAACTTTTAGGCTCTTTGAGGATTTAAAATTTTTAAATGTTTATATTGTGAAAACAGAGGAGAATCTCAGCAAAATTCAAACTGCTCTACGAACAAGGGCAGTTTGAATTCCCAGTATGCAGTACCTATGGAGCGGCCACTAGTCGATCTCGCCCCAGTTATTATTATAGATCCATGTTTTAAAGTCCTTGCATACCAAACACTCTATAACTACATGCAGCCAGCACACAGCAGTGGCATTTCTACTCCAAGAGCTGATTATACAATATATCAGTACTGAGACAAGACAATGCTCAATTACATAGAAAAAAAAATATATAAACAAAGACTGTTTCCAAAGTGCTGCACATAGTGAAATAAAAAATTAATACAATAAAAACATAATGAAAACAACAAAGAGAGTAAAAAAAAAAGACACAGAAGACCACACAACTCACGTGGCGTTAAAAGCCAGAGAATACGTTTTGTTTGTCTTAAAACAAGACTTAAGCTTTGTCTTTGGCACCACGAGCTGGAGCTGGCCCTCGGACCTCAGAGCTCATTTGAATGAGGAGCGAGACAACTAAACATGTAAACCCCTCGCACGACATTTCAAAAAGAGCTGCTAGCTTGGGCAGTACTTGGAAGACTAATGGAAAGAGAGAGGGGAGAGGAGGAGGGGCAAGATCTGGACGTATGAGTGTGATCAATCTAACAGGTATCCACACTTCAAACTCTGCCTCTCCAGCCAGATATTTGTGATCAGAAACACCTGGCTTTTATCAAGAAAGTCTTGCGTGATGTCACTGAGTACTTGGAATTGCAGCGGCCACGGAAGACAGCACACACTTACACAAAGCTGCAAATGTACCTAGTTTGTACTAAAATTGCCAAAAAATGACCAGGAACAGCACACAATACAATTAAAACACCATATACAGACTTCAGTAACCAAAAAGTTGATTTAGTGTTTAGTTTCACTTTAATAAGAAAAAAAGTCAAAATACATAAAAAAAAAAATTGTAGTATTTTGCTTTTGTTTTTTGCTATATCTCTGGATATTCTTGCAGTAGACTACTGGGCTTTTTCTCCGTTGATTTGGGTAAGGGTCTGTACATTGCAGTGCAGAACGTGTCGGGCCTCCCTCATTCTCCCTGAGGGCCGACAAGTGGTCAGGAGCAAATTATTGTTCTTATTCTTATATACCCACCAGGCTGATTACATATTGACTGCTTTAAATAGCCTGGCTAGACTCCCTATGTCCGTCTCTACATTTACATGCACAGAGACCTCAAGAGTGTGCTGAACAACTGAATTCAAATCGTCTTTGCCTCAAAACCTGTCCCACCTCTTGTCCCAGTCTACATGCAGGTCAAAGAACCAATTAGGTGCGAACGGGGGCTATGAGGCACTCAGGTGAGCATTTGATTTTCAAACATGCTAGGAACAGCGTTATTTGCTCTCTGCAGCACAAATAAACACACTGAAGGCCCGGTTGTTTTCCCTTTCACGTTAACATAGCGGGCCAAAACAACATGTGCTCATCTGTGATGGAGAGGCTGTAGTTTCTCATCACTGCTGATCCAAACACATGTCTAATATTTACCTGGCTGTTTCTTTCCCCGCTCAGTTGATCGCCTCTCCTAGTCTACTCTTAATGTAAATCGGACTGCTCTGTTACATGCAGCGTGCATCCAAGTCCAAACCATCTTCTCCAGATGTGTCATTGGGATCTGGGAGAACCACTACACCGTAGTTCCCGGGTTTACACGTGTAGAGTGAGTTAATTCCAATTCTTTATGTTAATTACCATTTTAGTTTAGTTCTAAGTTAAAGCAGGACTCATGTGGCCTTTGGGAGCGTTTGGCTTTGATTATACTGGATTGGTAATGTTTCTCAACTTTTGTTGAGTGGTGCCCCAAAACTCTTTCTAGTCAAATATCTAGATTAATTAATTATTTATTTATTTAATTAATTAATTAAACAATGCTCTGAAGGTTTGTAAATTCATGTACCATATCGCTGACCCACATCTGGAAACAACATCACTATTCACCAAAGCAAATTGTGGTTTATGAATATTTATTGACCAAGTTAAACAGACAGCATTTGAATATGAAATATGCAAGTGAGTGTGGTCTTATGTAGCCTGGGGTCTAGAGATTAAATATTAAATAAACTGCCCAAAAGTTATCTAAGGTTATGTGTCGAGCCTAAATTGATCAATTAAGCCAATCTATAATGTGTGCGTGTACAACCGGGAGCAGGACTCTCAAGCACCTATTCTGGTTTCTAGCGAGAATAGGTCCTGATGTCTCAGTCCATGCTGTTGTGCTGACGCCTTCATAAAGTCGATTTTGAAGGCCAAACCACATGGAGTAGACGCAGGCCAGTGGTCTAGACTCCACACTCAGAGGTTGAGAACTTCTTCCCTGCAGGGGAACGCTTTTCTTGTTGATATCCATAAGGTCTCAGCAACACGGGTCACAGAATAAGGCTACGTCAAAGCTGCTGATTACAAAAATGTTAAAATTTAAATTTGGAAAAATATGAATGCTTTGCTTTTGGTCAGATCAGCTATACTCATTTGGATTAAAAACACGTCAAAAGACAGGCACCAATTTTGGAAGAGAGAACAGGAAGTTGTAACTTCTCGATGTATCTTTGTCCTGGGTCTAAGCTGATAAGAGGAGGCGCTCTGTCTCTCTGTCCTCTCTGGCCAAAGGTTGGGATGGAACTCCTGTGGTCTAGTCAGAAGATGGCCAGTGTATTTCCTCTTGAAACCACCCACTTAAGTTTGAGCGGGGCAGCAAAACCAATGACCAGTGCTGACTTGGCTAAAGTTATGTGGGTGCAAATAATATTGACAATTCACAGCATGAACAATTTACACCATTCCTCTTTCTGTGGAGAAAGTCCTTCATTGGGTGACATTGAGTGTTTAATCTCATGGCATTTGACCTTTAACTGTGAAATCTTCCAGTTATGGCAGATTTCTCTGAATCACTTGGTTTTGGGTGTTTTTTAGGAAATCCTGCCTTTAACAATAATTTTACTTTAAGCGGAGGGTAAGCAGTTCTGCACATCCATAGAGGAGCTTTAACATTTTTCTCCTCTTGGTAACAAGCCCCGGGGCCTAACCAAACCATTTAGCACCTAGGTATATCTGGTCCTGCCCTGCCCCTCAACCATGCGAGAGCAAGTGGAGTGGGGAAGGGGGCAAGGGAATAATAAATAATGTATAAATAATAAATTATAATGTTTATGCTTCCAGGGCACTTCTGAACCATGTTCTAAACCTGACAGTTTGGCTTGTTCGCAGCGCACACATGTTCATGTTGTACCATGTGACCACGCTAACCAATCAGTGCTTGATCTTAGCTAGAGACATAGAACGTAGCCGAAGCTAACAATTAAAAAGCAACAGATGAATTTTGAGCTGAGAAAAAAAATAATGATCTGAAAATAGGTAAAAATTGCCACAAAATTGGACCTTTGTGAAAGCTGCAGGTGCCCTGTCAGCTGAACACTGCACTGTATGAAAAAAATGGAAAGAAAAAAGGAGAAAAATCCTTTCTGGGCAGGAGGGATTTGAATGAGTGGCTACTAATCCAACTTGAGACAGCTATAAGCTAGCAATACCCTATCCAGTTATTTTAATAGATCCATGGTTGGTAATAATCAAGCTACTACCATGGCAAAAGTGAGGTCTGAAAATGGCTCTTAAATGCGCAGAATGTGCTCTAAACGTTTGAACCTTTGAAAACATTTGTCTTTTTAAGTATTTGTACATTCACAAGCACTTGAGATCACAAATAGACTTTATGTGAACTTGTGGTCATGCCATGGAGCTAACTATGACTGTCTTATTACATGTGTATAAGCTAGCTACTTGAATTTTTGCAAGAGACCTCCATTAGAGCAAGATACGGTGGTACGCCTGTGTACGGAGTTATCTTAGTTGTCTTAATTAGTTCGCTGGCTGTCTAGCTTCACATAGTCACGTGCAATGAGGACAGCACAACAATCACGTTCTGGTTCAAGACGCGACAGAGGGCGTGGTAACCAGACTGATATCCATCTGTATAAATAATGCAGAGAAATATCATTCTGGATTTGTCAGGCAATTTATTCTCTGCACTTTGAGACCATCTATTATCTGTTTCAATAAGGAATGAACAAGACATCAGTTCCAATCTCATTAATGGTAATATCTGAGGGTTTTTCCAGGTCCTATATAGAAAATTTTGCAGACATTTGGCACCAATATTTTTTTCTAAGCTACTCCAGTCTGTGTCATTCCCAGTTTCTCCACAGTGATTGAGATTTGTCTTTTTGAAATGACTAATGAGTAAAAATGAAAATGAAAAATTAGGATATGGCTGTGCGTTTATGCAATCATTCAACAAATATTTATATCCCAGATTTTGTGAACTTTGCTGTAACTTTGAGGAACTTGCTATGGATTTTAAAATTGAATCCAAAGACAGGACCAATTGAATCCAAAGACTTTGGATCCAAAGACAAAGACCAGTTTATTGAGCCCTAAACTGGATTTTTAAAGGTAGTAGTTGGAAGAGGCCTTCTCCCACTCACCCAAAAGTTGGTGTTTAAACCCTTTTTTCTACATTGTACATGAGTTATTGAGTCTTTGGGCAAGACATAATACAATGTGAGAACAAGGGCTGTAACCATGTCCAAATGTCACTGTATCATATTAACAACGTACCTCACCTCATCATATGATGTTTGCTGTGATGTTGTGAGGTGACACCCAGAATACAATGCAACTGTATTTTCAAATAGAACTGAAATTAAAGCAGCCTGCTTAGAATATTGGGGAAAATTTAGAAAACTCCTCTTAAATGGCCAGCATGTTCTGATAATGAGTGATTACACACACATAGATGATGATTTTAAGATTTTTAAATGATGATAAATGCACAACTGATCCTGCTGTTGCTGGCCCTGCCTCTTCAGACTGGCATTTAACCATAGCAAGCAGTGGCTTGAACTCAAAATATGACTTGACCTCAAGAATTGACTCTCTGTACTTAGAACTATGATAAATGATTGTGTAATAGAATTGCTGAAGCCAAAGCATGTTTTGTGATTTACTTTTATCAATACTTAATCATCTAGTTTCATTCAAGCGTCTTCTCTGCATGAATAGAACCTGACAGATTGTGAAATGAAAAGCTGGAGGTGCATTAAAGGTACAAAGAGAGTAATGGCTTTTATCTTAGGCAAAATGAGGTGAGCCTTGGGCACAGATGATGTGTGAATGATGAAAAATGCATCCACAAAGATGAAAAATATTATTTTGACACCCAGCTGATTAATTCCTCAGATTTATGCTTGAGAAATCTCCAGGGATGCAAACTCAACAATATAAGGATAATGTTATAGAGCTCAGGATAGAAAGTTACTATGGAAATCCATTATGTTTAAAACATCAATGAGATACAAAAACAATGTGAAATTTTATATATTATTACACTTGAACAGTGTTGTGTTCAATTTAAGTCTATTTCCTAATATTTATTTATCTTGATCTTTGAGTGCCTATTTCTGTTCTCTGAGTGCCTCTGTCTATTCTCTTGGAATTTCCCCATTGTAGTGCTACACTACATACACCACTGTGTGCAGTGTATGTAGTGTGTGGTGTGACTCTCTTGCCGCTGGTATCATCCAACCATCCTCTTCACTTTAGGAGCTGGGTTCTTTTTTGTTGCCAAGAAGGATAAAATCTTAAGACCATGCATTGACTATAGGGGCCTTTATGATATAACTGTTAAAAACAAGTATCCATTACCACTCATTGACTCTGCTTTCACACCACTCCACGGGGCCACTATTTTTTACAAAATTAAATCTCAGAAATGCCTATCATTTAGTACGCATAAGGGAAGGGGATGAATGGAAAACTGCCTTTAAAACTCCACTGGGACACTTTGAATACCTAGTCATGCCTTTTGGTTTAACCAACGCTCTGGCCGTCTTCCAAACTCTTATTAGTGATGTGCTATGGGATTTTCTGAATCGTTATGTCTTTGTGTATTTGGACGATATTCTTATTTTTTCTAAGACCCCACAGGAACACCAGCAACATATGGCCAGGTCCTTCAGAGACTCCTCGAGAACAAGCTCTATGTGAAAGCGGAGAAATGCAAATTTCACTCCAATAAGGTCAGTTTTTTGGGCTTTATTGGTGGGAGTGGACAGGTGAAGGCTGATCCGGAGAAGGTAAAAGCTGTGACTGATTAGCCGACGCCCAGCAGCAGAAAGCAGTTACCGAGGTTTATTGGATTCGCCAACTTTTATCGACGATCCATTAGGGACTTTAGTCGTGTTGTGGCACCCCTGATTAAACTTACCTCTCCCTCTAAACAGTTTTGTTGGACCCCGGAAGCTCAGTCTGCCTGCACCAAGCTGAAAGACCTATTTACTTCTGCTCCAGTCCTGCGTCAGCCCGATTCCTCCCGCCAGTTTGTCGTGAAGGTGGATGCTTCAGAGATGGGAGTTGGGGCAGTACTCTCTCAAAGGTTTGACCCACACAATCGTTTGTACCCTTGTGCCTTTTTCTCACGACGTCTTACGCCAGCAGAGAGTAATTACGATGTGGGGGACCCAGAACTGTTAGTGGTGAAACTTGCCCTGGAGGAATGGCGCCAATGGTTGGAGGAGGGTGTGCATTCATTCCTGGTTTGGACAGATCATAAAAACTTGACTTAAATCTGCTGAAGAAAAGTGACCAGCGGGCTTGCTGTGAGTTCAGAGTTAGTGGACTGTATATAACTTCCTCACTATCCTCACTTATTGTCCAGGATCCCACAATGTTAAGCCTAATACGCTCTCATGCCAGTTCTCCCAGGAAGACATTCTTACTCCTCCCGAACCCATCGTACCTTTTACTTGTGTGACTGCTGCTGTAAGCTGGGACATTAAAAATCTGGTCCGGGAGACTCAACGCGCTCAGCCCGACCCAGGTAATGGCCCCCCCAGTTCTCTTTTTGTTCCAAATGCTGTCCGTTCTAAGGTACTGGAATGTGTCTGTCTCCTTGCTTAAACGCTATTTCTGGTGGCCAACCGTCGACAAGGACACTAGAGCCTAAGTTTTGGCCTGCCAGGTTTGTGCCAGGGGCAAAGCCTCCCACTCGCTGCCCTCTTGTCTGCTCCAACCATTGCCTGTTCCAAAACGCCCATGATCACACATCGTAGTGGACTTCTTAGCCTCCTGCCGTCTCGAGGTAACACAGTCCTACTCACAGTTGTTGACCGGTTTTCTAAAGCAGCCCACTTCATTGCCCTGCCTAAACTACCTAGAGCCAAGGAGACATTAATCGCCATGTTTTCAGGCTTCATGGTATACCCCTGGACATAGTATCTGACCGAGGAACACAGTTTACCTCTCAAGTCTAGCGTTCCTTCTAAGGAGGGCTGGGTGCAACAGTAAGTCTCACTTCTGGCTTTCATCCCCAGACTAAAGGACAAACACAACGATCCAACCAAGTTCTGGAGACTGCGCTGCACTGTGTCATGTCCTCAAACCCCTCTACCTGGAGCACCTTCCTTCCCTGGATTGAATATGCTCACAACTCTTTGAGTTGTGCAACTGGTCTGTCCCCTTTTCAAGCCTCTCTAGGTCACCAGCCCCCACTCTTTGCATCTGAGGAGATGGACCTGGTGGTGCCCTCTGTCCAACACTATCTCCAATGCTGCCAGAACATCTGGAGAAAAACCAGAGCAGCCCTTCTCCAATCTAGGGCCAAGACAAAGGCAGCAGCGGACAAGCACCGCTCTCCCGCTCCTCAATATCAGTCAGGTCAGTTTGGTTATCCTCGAGAAATATTCCACTTAAGACTGACTCCCGGACCTCTCCTTGTTTTTTAGGGCCCTTCAAAATCACCAAGGTCATAAGTCCATCTGCTGTTCGCCTTCAAATGCCTCCTTCCCTTCACATTCACCCCACTTTTCATATGTCTCAAATCAAACCCATTCTCTCCAGTGAACTGTGGAAATTAGTTCAAACGGCAGCAGTGGAAGGTTTGTTAGTCTGTGTACTGCTGCAAATAGGACACGAGAGTTGTTACTGCAACTTCCAATAATGTCCGAAAAATACCTCTCCCTTGTTCTACATAAACTGTGGTTGTTGTTGGTCTTTTCTCTGTAACTCTCATAATGAACCTGGAGCTTTGACTTGCACCATTCCCGCACGGCCCTCCGCCACTCCCTTTTCTGTGCCCTGACCGAGTCATCATTCCTCCATGGCGCTTTCTGCTTATCTTTAACCATTTTAACCTTCATCGGGGCAATGGTGTCCAGAACATTCAAAACACTTGAAGTGACAGAGTTCAACAAATCATCAACATTAGAACATGAGGCAGGATCAGCCACTGGTTTGGTAATAACAGACAGGCCAAAGAAGACACGAAATGATCAGACAGAGCAAATTCACCACATTGACATTTCAAAATATTTACTCCTTTTGAAATGAGCAGGTCCAGAGTGTGCCCTCTGTTGTGGGTGGGCTCGCTGACATACTGAGTCAGACCAAAGGTTCCAAGGACAGAACTGAGCTCTTTAGTGTTTCTTTAGTGTTTCTGTTAAACACATTATCCACATGTACGTTAAAATCACCTGTAATGACTAAACCATCAAAGTCTGTGCATACGACTGAAAGCATCTCAGTAAAATCATCAATAAAACTTAGACAGTGCTGGGGAGGTTTGTATATGACTAAGTAGAGTATGGAGGGTGACTGATTTAGCTCCATTTTAAAAGAAACATACTCAAAAGATAAAAACATTCCAATTGACAACTTGTGAGTAACAAAATTATCTAACTGCACACACACCTCCACCCTTTTCGCTTGCTCATGTTAAAGATTCAAATTTGAAGTTGGGTGGAGTTGATTCCACTAGAATTGCATTACCTGTGTTTTTGTCAAGCCATGTTTCGGTTAAAACATAAAGTCAAGATTAAAAGAAGAAATAAAATCTCATTAAAAATGATTTGTTACATAAATCTGACATTGAGCACAGCAAGTTTCAGATTAGTTTCAGTAGGACTGGATGCTATCTACTTACAGGGAATGTGAACAAAATTTCTCTGACAGTCTGTCCTTCTGTTAATCAGTCTACATGGCGTAACTGCAGATACTCCATCACAGGGCCCCACAATAGGGCCCTACATCCAGGCTGTTCACTCAGACTCTCTGCAGCTTGGAAGATATATGCCCACGGCTGATGTCCTGTGTGGTTGACTTGGACACATGTTGATCATTGCAAGCCCACCATGTTTCTGTGGGCTGCAGGGCACTCTCTTCTTCTCTTGGCCAAGGTAACACCAAAATATTATGTCGATTTTTTCATTATTTAACTCACATCACAACAATTTCCACATGTTTGAGGGGTAATTTAAGCATTAAACTGGTATGTGAAAGTTTTTTCTGGTGTCTTTGTTTAAGTGACATTATGTAAAAGTTAACAGCCTACAGAGCTCAAACATCAAAGCATGATGAAAATACAGTCCGTGCAGAGTGAATTCCAGCACAGATGAGCCTAAACAAAGACCAGGTGAGGTGAGAAGGGGACAGGTTTTACATCTGCCATCTACTGTTAACAAAAAATTACAGATGGCTTTAAGGGGTCTATATTGTCCCTAAAAAACAAGTAGATGCAAACCGTTGTTAGAGCCCCAGGCCTCTTGCTCCTCGTTCCACCATATGTGTCAAGTCCCTGCTGCTAATCCCTCTGTGTGCAAACCTTAATTTGACAGACCTCGTCTGCCATTGGTGCAATGATTTCAAGCTGGCACCTGATTGGCTTTTAGGACCTCTCTGCTGATTGGTACATCACTCTAGAGCACATGTGTCAAACTCAAGGCCAAATGTGGCCCGCCATGTCATTTTATGTGGCTCGCGACAAGGTAAATTAAAATGTCTGTCTTAAAATGTCAGTGTAACCCTTTTACCAAACAGCTCGTTATTATGAAGGAATAACCAATTTATATAAGACTCCTTTAACCTCAAGTTAAACCAATGGTAAAAGAGACATTTCAATGTATAAAACTTTTGTCTAGGGTAAAAATATGATTCTAGCTTTTAAATTTAACAAATAACTCCAGGGAATATAATTATTATGTCAAGAAACCAGAATGAAATGTACATTTAGCTATTTCTAACTTTGTACACTGTAAAAGCAAACACTGCAAAAATATTCACAAACCAGAAACACACAGTAAATACGTTTTAAACTTTTCTTATTTTGGAAAATTGTTAGGAATCAAAATAAAATACAAGAGATAAAATTTCCCCCACTATAAAGTCAAAATACGAGTGCACTCGATTTAATGTTATGCAAGCTTGCAGTTTTACGTTGGTGCGCGTTGAAGTTCAATGAAAAATCCAAAGGAAAATACGTGGAATAATCCTACTGGTCCGCTGTTCACTTTCACGTTCAAATGAAAGAAAGATTTATGAAGATGGTGCACAGACTCTGCTCTCCTGTCTGTCGTCCTCAACGCAGGTGAGTGTGCAGAATCGTCTGTGGCCACACCGTCTCTCTCTCCCCAACTGACTCTGAAGTGAAGTAGCAGAAATACGGCGCTAGCTTTAGCTTAGCTTTTTCCAGCACGGTCCTCAGAAGACTTTATGAAAACTCACCCCCAGGCTGTGTGTTAAGTCCCGTGAGTTCTCCTCGAGTCCTCCGCAGTCCTCCAGAGCAAGGGGAAGTCTTCAAAGTACGCTGAAATGCGGCTTTCAATAATGTTTCTGTATTTTCGTACAAGCTTTTCTTCATTGAGTTGTTCTTGCTATTGCAATGCGGTCTCTGATTTTTTCGCGCTTCTCGAACATGCTCTCTGCTCATTCTCATACGTGCATCACGTCATCACGTACACTCAAATAAAATAAAAACATATTTATTATGGGGTATTTTTAGCTTTTTATCAGTCATGAATTTTTATATTTATATGTTTAACACCATGCAAAATACATGTTTAACTATTTTATGAACTTATGAAAAGGAAATATTATTGTATTTATAATAGGAAATAAAATATATATTCTCAAGATAAATGAAAACAAATAACCCTAATATAGAAAATATTCAGGTTATTACATACAAGTTTTGTAACTTTCTCAATTGAGACAAAGTCTCTTGTGACTTAGTTCTGAGAGTGGTTTGTTTTTTATGTTATTGTAATTTATATACTTTAGTCTCTTAACTTTACTAGTTTTAGTTATACATTTAACAACTCTGTAAAGAGCATCTTTTTGTTAGTTTTTACCTTAACATTCCTTTTAAATTAATTATAACTTTAGTTTTACCATTTTCCATCTTGGTTTGTTACTTCCCCTGTCCCTAGCTGAGCTGGGTTGTAACACTGTGAAGCTTTCATCAACGTCTTAAGACTCCAGTCCAAGCTTCTGAGATGTGGTCCAGACTTTTCTGGATATTGCCAGGGCCCTTTGAACACTGACAGTGAGGCAAGGCAAGGTCAAAGTAGAGGCCTGTCTCACATCTTCAGGAAGACTGTTCCAGGTTTTAGCTGCATAAAACTGAAACACTGATTCCCCATGTTTAGTCCTGACTCTGGGCACCAGCAGGAGGCCGGTCCCTGAAGTCCTCAGAGTGCGAGATAGTTCATATGGCACTAACATGTCGGAGATGTGAGGAGGAATAGTCTCACTTAATATTGGTAGTGTTGAGTGACTGTGGAGCCTTGTCCTTGTTCTGTGGAGACAAACACAACATGAGTCATGATCAGCACATTCAGGTGAAAATGTCCAAAGAGTTAAGTTCTGTTCTTAGACTTACCTGTCCAGAGCCCATCAGACGCCTCAACCAAAAACAGCCTCCAGTGATCTTTGATGAGAGAGGAGAGCTGTGAAAACAAAGCATTTTATTATTATTTTTATTTTATTTATAGTCAAGTCAAACATTATTTCAAAAACATATTGTTTATATTGGCCACATTGTCGGAAACAGAAATTTTGAGGTTAGCAGATTGTAGGACTGGAAAATTATACTACTATATAAATGCAATATAGAACCGCATTTTAGGCAAAAAGATGTTCTTATGTGAAATTATTGAAGTAATTTGTGTTATTAAAATTATGAAGAAATAATTCTACAAAATCAGCCACAGACTATTACAGAGGAATCATTGAACATTTTTGAAAATTATTGTTTATACATTATCATTTTAGAAGTAATTATTTAGATTTTTCCGACCTTGTAAGGCTTTCCATGAGCGGGTATTTATCACATTGTCTTGACTAAAATCTTTACACACACTGACATCATGGGAAGCAAAATAAGGTCCCCATGATGCAATTAATTTTATTATTTTTATTTATTAACATTTATTTATACAGGGGAAACTCAATGAGAGAAACCTTTTTTCCATGAGTGCCATGTTCTGTATAAAATAGACATAATAGCAAGCATCAAAGTCCACTAGAAATTCAATATTTTTACAAACATAACTCATACCCGCTCACACAGAGACACACATATTATAAAATGTATGATCATATAAAACAAGAACATTGGCATTGTGGATAATCTTTGACAAGAGCTTTGAGAGAGAGAATAGTTTAAATGGCATAAGATTGTCTATATTAGTAGGGAGCAAATTAACTAAAAGCCTTTTTTGCCACTTCACTGTTGGCACAGTGTGACTGAAAGTGCAGAATAGATATTAGATGAACAGGTAAAGTACCAATGAGGTCTTTATATGTAAACAAAAGACAATGCTCCTCTCATCTTTCTTTTCTTGCCATCCCACTTTAGAATATGAAACACAGTGGTGGGTTATGTTCTGTAACCATCTCTTGTAATGAACTGAAATGCTGAAAAACTGACTTCAGAGGTTTTAATACTGACACTGTAGAATACACATGTACAATATCACCATAATCCAGCACTCATTATTCATGAAGAGAACTGACAGTCTGGCTTTAAGATTATTTGTAAGATCTTGTACATGTTTTGAGAGTGTATCAAGATGGCAGATGTAGCTGTGCTCACAGACTGGTGGTCAAAGGGGCTGGCAAGCTAAGCTGTGGAGATGAGCTAGTGATCTGTGGTATTAGAAGGTTTCTCCATGGAGTTGTCAGGTTTTTTTGTGGGGTCAGGGAACATCTTTGGGGGGCTTGACCCTTCTATGGCGGGCGACTGCGTTTGTGGGCTTGACACTTCTTCAGTGGGTAGCTGCTTTTGGGGGCTTGACACATCCTCTGTGTTTTGAGATGGTTTAGCAGAACTCCTGGACATCATGGAGATTTCCAAAGGTCCAGTGCCTTCTTCATTTTCTTCCCCTGCATCTAATGAGAGAGCATTTGATTTATACCACTACTTATGTAAAGTAGCGGTATAAATTAATGAAAGGAGTAATTACTATTTGCAAAAAGAAATTCCAGCACTTCGTGATTTTTGTCTTTAAGTGCTTTTAGCTGTTTCTGTCATTTGCAGATCTCTTCTTGGCACTTTATATGACAGATAATCCTGTAATTTTTGCATATGTTCTAAGATGTTATTATAAAATAGTTGGGCCTTCTCCATGCCTGTGAGCCCAGGATCATGCATTTGGTACTGTAAAACAGACAGGGACATTATATTAAGGGAAGTTACGAACTTCAGTAAGAACAGGACATTGCAAAAATATATTGCTTTAGCCAATAAAACTTACATCCAGCTTTCCGTGTGTGACAGTTTATCACATGCAGCAGGCAATTTGGTGTCTGTGAAAGAAGACATTGTGATTCTACACGTAAACATAATACACGTTAAATTAGAATAGAATATTCATGTCAAAATTACTTATATTACAATTTAGGCAACAAAAACAACATACCTTATGGCTGACTTTAGCAACTGAGTAGAATGGTTTCTTCTTCTACAAAGATGAAAAAACTGAGGCACTCAAAAGGCACAAAATAATTAAAAGCCTTTATTACCACATGGCAGATAAAGTTAAAATCATGCGTTTCGGCCCTTCCACCTTCATCAAGGCATACTCGAGATGGCTGTCGCAGAGCAGATTTAAAGTCATAGGTGTAGATCACATGATCAGAGTGAGCTGGCACACATCACCTGGTGCATGATGGAACATGTAGGCTGAGCCGAGAGGGAGTGCATACACCCAGGTTTGAAGGGGGTGACGAGACAATAAGAATGGCATCTGTTCCTCTTATCATCTTATATGGGTGTGTAAGTGTGTGTGTATGTATAGGTAAGTAATAAAACAAAAACAAAAAAACTAAAGAAATAAGAGGGAAAGTGCGGAACGTTTTAAAGACAAGAGAAAAAATAAATTCAGTGAGGTTTAAATTTTTTTTTTTTTGCCACATAGGGTCAGTACAGTTAAGGGCAGCGGGCCCTCTTCCTGGTCACACCTGAGGGGGGCGCTTATCAGGATGGCTCAGTTGTGAGTCAACCCTCTGGCCCGTTAGGGAGTCGGTCTGTCACAGCTCAGTCAGCCCAGTAGCTGTAGCTGACTGATGAGTCAACAGTCATTGAGGCAACCCCCTGACCGCACAGGAAGTTGGTCTACCTCATCTACTGAGTAGCCCTGGCAGAGTTTTTGTTTTTTTTTTGTGTTGTTTTTTTCTTTTTTCCCTCCTCTGTTTTTTCCCTTCCCCTTCTTCTCCTCTCATAAATGGGAGGGAGAGGTGAGAAAAGAGAGAGAAATAAAAGTGTGTGCAGGAGGGTAAGATCCTGGGGAAGGGCTGACTAGTTTGTGAGGAATTCTATATGCGGGGAGCTGATGGAAGGGGGGGTCTAAATTGGTATGGTTGGATGAGAAGGGTGTATTTTCAAGAGTGATAAGGTCCAGAAGAAGGTTTTTTCCATTGAGAAATGCTTATTTTATGTCTTGTTTTCCAGTTCATGAGGATCGTTTTCTTGGCGACAGCCAGGGTGAGAGGAGTGTTTTTTTGTCAGGGTTGTTCAGTTTGGTTGTAGATGTGTCGCCAAGTATGCAGACGAGAGGGGATGGAGGGATGTGGCAGCCAAAGACTGGTGTTAGTAGCTTTGTGACCCTTTCCCAGAAACGGTAGACCGGTGTGCAGTGCCAAAAGGTGTGGATGTAGGTGTCCGGGGTGTTTTGGTTGCAGTTGGTGCAGTTAACCTAGATGAAACCCATTTTTGATCATCTTTGTCCTGTGTAATGTGTTCTATGGATAATTTTGTATTGAATCAGTTGTAAATTTGTATAGCTGTTTTGGCAGATCTGAGACCAAGAGATGGCATCGGGAGCGACCGTCAGGTCCTGTTCCCATTTGGCCACAGGGAGATGAAGAGATGTATCCAATTTTGCTATTGCTATTGATACATTCTTGAGAGTAGTTTTTTTGTCTTTAGGTTGAGAAGATCAGTAGTAGGTTGTGGGAGGTCCAGGTTTAATAAGATGTTTGAAGGGGGCAATTGTGTTGTTGTGAAGGATGTGTTCTAAATGTGCCATGCATTTCTCTGGCCATGTACGGAGGTTAAGTTTATTATTGCTAAGAAGGGTTCAGGGTTGTTCCAAATAGGTGTTCGTTTTGAAGGGCCGAGGTTTTGTTTTTTTGTTTTTTTTTCCAGTAGAATTGTATGATTATTGTGTCTAGAGAGTTGGGGGGTGAGTTGGAAGCATGGAAAAAAGGTAGTTCATTTGGGGAGTATGGACATTTTGACTGCAGCTATTCTACCAGTGAGAGAGAGTGGGAGGTTCATCCATTGTAGGAGTCTGTCTGTTGTTGCTTCAAGGCAAGGCAGGGCAAGTTTATTTGTATAGCACAATTCGTACACAAGGTAATTCAAAGTGCTAATTCAAAGGAGAAAAGTGCGGAATAAAAACCTTTCAGTCATATGCACAGCTAAACAGAACTGTTTTGAGCCTGGATTTAAACATTGTCAAAGTAGAGGCCTGTCTCACATCTTCAGGAAGATTGCTCCAGGTTTTAGCTGCATAAAACTGAAACGCTGATTCCCCATGTTTAGTCCTGACTCTGGGCACCAGCAGGAGGCTGGTCCCTGAAGTCCTCAGAGTGTGAGATGATTCATATGGCACAGAGTGCCATATGAATCATCTCAAACCATATGACACATGTCAGAGATGTATTTTGGTGCTA
>JACM01002996.1:0-12649 GCA_000787095.1 Periophthalmodon schlosseri
GCCGTCGGAATGGTAAGAGGTTAATGTTTGGTCTGAGAACTGATATTTGCTGGTATTAATTTCAAGATTTTCAAAACAATAGCAAGCAAGACAAAGTTTGCAAATTAATGTTTACTTGTAAAAATGTATTGGGCCTGCTCTATTGTCCACCCCTCTTATTGTTGTTCTGTCAGGGCTCATGCTTTCACATTCCCTCTTACTCGGTCTCTCTATCTCACTATCGCTTTCGCTATCTCTATCACTATCTCTCTCACACACTATCTCTCACCCACACTATCTCTTTCTCTTTCTCTTTCTCTCTATCTCTATCTCTATCTCTATCTCTCACACTGTTCTTTTTCTCCCTCCATCTTTCCTAATCATGTCTCTCTCTCTTTCCACCTCTCTCTCTGCCTGTCTTTCTCTCTGTCTCTATCTCCCTCTGTCTTCTCTAACCCTAGCTCCACCCCCACTCCCTCCCCCCCTTTGTCTGTCTGTCTGTCACTTTTTTTTCCAATCACATCTGTCTCTCCCTCAATCTCACTGTCATCTGGTTCTGCTATTTTCAGCTCCTTCTCATTTGCTTTTCCCTTTAATCTTTCCCTCTCCCCCCTCCGTATGCTTCTCACATTGGCTTTCCCTGCTGTGTTACTATGAGCAGCGCTTTGTCATTCACTCCATCACCAGCACTGCGTAATCTTTTAGCTTTGAGGATTTGGGCATGTCTGATCTCACAGATAAGCTGGCACTCAGGCAATGAGGTCTTGTTTTGGAAGCAACAGTAACAACAATGGTCAGTATTCACAGTGCATCCTTCAGGCATTGAGCTAACAGGTAGCATTCACATGATGTCATTTTAAACTGCCTGTTGGTGGTTTTCAGATTCAGAATGTGATGATGTCATACTCCCAGATGTGGGGCAATATTTTCCCTATTGATTGCATTGTATATTCAGAAGAAATATCTAAAATGTAAATTCAGAAATGCTGAATCTGATCATTTCTAATAGTGACTAAAAAATGTAGCATTTTAGCAATATTACAGTAATTTAGCTGCCCCCCATCTGTATTGAATATTATTGGCCTACAAAATGTTGTGTTGTCATCTGAAAGCCAGCGATGATTTAAACTAAATTAACCGTTTTTGTCCTAGTTTGTAGTCAGCATCTAATTACTGGGCCTATTCACATCAAACAAAAACTGGCACAAAGTTCAATGTCTTCCCTATCAGCAGAAATAAACGAAGGTGGTGAAAATGATTTTATATTCAGAATATCTTAAAGCCATACTCAAACAAAAATACATGATAGGCTGAAAGGACTTATTTGTGGACCTTATTTAAGAGGAAATCGTCAAATGTTGAATGTGATTATTTGGGTTCACAAACTTGGTGAATTAATCGCTTAGCTTAAGGCTTTGTCAACTGACTACAATTAATCCTTTATATTACCACCACTTTCGATGCACAATTGCAACCAAAGTTGATTTGGAAGTGAAAATTGAACTTTGTAGTTACTGGGCATATCCAAAAGAAACAAAAACTACCGCAGAGATATTTACCAGAAACCTGGAAAAAACACTTGCAATACAGCTGGCCAGTTGTATAATCGAATGCTAACCTGCTACATCCCATAATTGCAACACTATTTCTGGTAACAGTAATTACTATATTCACATGGAAAATGATCTATATTTTTACAAATGTCATGGCCTGATGAAGGCCCAGTAAGGCTGAATCATGGTCTTTTTGCCATGACAAACTTTAAAAATTTTCAAATTAGTCAATCCCTTGAGAGCCTCAGCCCTTTTTTTGCTATATTTATATCTGTTTGCAAAATACGTGAACACATCATATTGTAAAAGGGGCACTATGTAACTTTTCTGTTGGATGGTCCGCCACCTGCTTGTCTGCATGGAGATGTTAATGCTTTGCCTAGAATGTTTCAGTATATGGCATTAACTCATCTAGACAAGAAGGTGACAACTCTGGGCCAAGTTACAGTTCAGAGGCACATCCTCACAGTATGTTTCTTTTTCGCTTTTTTTTTTTTTAGCTAAAACAACACTCATAACAGAATAAATGCAAGTTAGATAAAATTAATGTCATACTATGTAACACCTGAATGAATAATATCTCCATGGAGACAAGCAGGTGGCATGTCCTTCACCAGTAAATAGGGATGCACCGATCAAACTTTTTCAGTTCCGATTTTAATACTATAGTTTCCATAGTGCTGATACCCGATAGCATTTATTTCCTAAAAACAAAATGAACATAAGACTAAACTGATCCAAATGTGGTATGTAACTGCTTTTTATCTCTTAAGTAACTACAGAAGAGTTTTGTGTAAATAAAAGTATTTTCTGGGCCATCTACGACCAGTAATTAGTCTTATTACATCAAATCGCTTATAGACACGGTCCTAAAGTTGGGAAAACAATGTGTAATTTCTGGTCCAATGCCATCTCCCAGTTTCGGTGACATGAAATTTTGTCAAATCCGTCAACTTCACATCTGGCTGAAGGGTTATAGCAGTGCTCTTGGAATTCCTTTTGTGGATAATTCTGAAAGCGGAATAATCTGTTTGCCTCATTTAAATAGGGCCGGGAAAAAACTGTTGAGTGACAATTTCAAACTAACACTGGAGTCTGCACAATGACTCCTTACGCATAGGATAAAGGGCCTCTCTGGTGACTCTTTGACAAAACCGGTGCCCACCAGCTTAGATTCTGCATTAAAACACATTAATGTGCAGATTTCACGTAGAATATCTCATAAAAATGAAAGAAATTATCCGAGGTCAAGTAACTTTGTTGACATCAATATTACTAACATACCTAATGCCCAGGCATCAATGCGATCCCAATCAAACTCAAATATTGCTATTATCCCTAAGAAGCTAGGAATGTACTTAGTATCATATCTAAATTAGATTGATCTGCCCATACTTTAATGTAATCTAAAGAGACCCAGATATATTTATATTTTCTGAAACCTGGCTATCAAATAAAATAAGTGATAAGGAAATCAATATTGAAAATTATAAAGTTTTTTGTTGTGACAGGCAATCTAAAGGAGGTGGTGTTGCCATTTATGTCAAAGATCACCTGTCTATAGACCTTTTTATTCTCCTTTTTAGAACCTAAATGTTGTGAATATCTGTCTCTGTCTGTTTGCTATGTAAATAATACTGATTGGCTATTGCTGGTATTGTGCACCTTCAGCACCTAAAAATGCTCTTAATGATCTGTTCATGATTCTTTCTAAACTGGAAAGTTATGAGGTCCTGAAAATGGGTGATGTAAATATTAACTGGCTGGAGAAAGAGTCCGAAACTTTGAAAGACCTATGCAATGGCCTAAATCTCACACAATTAATTTCTATTCCAACTAGGCCTGACCCTAGAAATTTAAATAAAGGCACACTCATTGATGTAATCTTAACAAACAAACCCAATAATTATAAGGCAAATGGTGTTTTTCCACTTGATTTTAGTGACCAATTGGATGTATTTGAAATACAAAAGTGAAAAAGACACATTCGTGTGTAAAGGTGAGAAGATTGTATAAACATTTCAATGAGCAGGCCTTCATCTCTGACCTGTATTACAGTGATATCGGGCTAACATCAGCATTCCCTGACCATGATATGGCCTTAAACTTTTTTTATTAATACATTTAATGAAAAATTAGAATGAAAAACTGTAAGAATTCTTTGTTCATCTCAGAAATTGCAAGTTTAATTAGAAAGAAATGCTGCCTGGAAAACTGCACACACAATTACGTCAGATATCGTCTGGGCATTTTTTTGCAAAAACAGAAATGTTTATCAGCAGTTAAAAAGGCAAAAACATCTTACTTCATGCCTGCGCTGATAGAGTCATGGAAATCCAGCAAAGTTCTGGAGGACAGTAAGATCCCTCTCAGAACCTAATATTCATTACCAACCTATATTTTATTAGATCCAGCTATTGTAAATTCTAAAGAGGAAAATTGTGATGCTTTTAATAGGCATTTTATTTCTGCATGTGACATTTTGGATAATAATGGTGATCCTTCTGATCTTGATTATGGTATGTTGAATCTGAACCTCGGGCAGATAAGTCACATTTTTTTCTTTCACTTACATGGTGGTCTTAAATGCACTCTGCTCCATAGACCCAAAGAAGTTCACAAGAGCTGATGACCTTGATCCAAAACTTCTACTACTAGCTGCCCCATATTTAATCCAACCTATTTTACATATTTTGAATTTATCAATTCAAATGGCAGTTATACCAGAATTATGGAAAATGGTACGTTTTGCCTTTACATAAAGGTGAGACAACCAAAAATGTATTTTTTTTCCGGCTAAAAGTTTTAGAAAAGTTAGTTGTAAATCAAGTTACAGTTTATTTAAATAAATTCTCCATTTTGAAGTCAATCAGGTTTCAGAAAAGAGCACAGTACTGTCACTGCAACCACAAAAGTTTAAATGACATTTACTCAGCCCTTGATGACAAACAAGATTGTGTAGCTCTGTTTAATAAACAATAACTAAAGCTTTTGATTCAGTGGATCATGGAGACCCCTGAAGTGTCTGACAAAGATTGGATTTGACAATGCTACATGTGATTGGTTCCAAAATTATCTTTCAAATAGAACCCAGGCAGTAGTAGCTGATGGGTTTAAATCAGATTTTCTAATTTTAAGTAAAGGAGTGCCCCAAGGCTCAATTTTGGGCCCCCTACTTTTTACTATTGTACATTCTGTTCGTTACAATTTAAAAGAAAGCCACATACATTTATTTGCAGGTGATACTGTTTTGTATGCAAGTGCTCCTTCTGCTGATCAGGCGCTTTTAAAACTGCAACAAGATTTTAATGAAATCCAAAATTCCCTCATAAATCTTAAACTGTCTTTGAATGCAAATAAAACTAAGTATATGATTTTTTTTTTCTAAAAAAACATTTAAGTAACGTGCAAGCTACAAATCTTTATACACTAAACGGTACATTCATTGAAATAGTCAACACATATAAATATCGTGGATTTTGGATTGACAAAAAATTATCCTTTAATAAAACATATCTCATATCTTATGTAACAGTTTAAAATCCAAATAATTATTTTATTAATTAAGAATTAAGAAATATTGTATCACAATAAATTACAGAAAAAAATTGTGCAAGCAACCTTCCTCTCCATACTGGATTATGGGAATGTGATGTACATGCAGACTTCGGCCTCTGCTTTGAAACTGTTGGATCCACTATTTCACTCTGCCCTTTTGTTTTATTACAGGTGATGGGTTTGAAACCCATCACTGTATTCTGTACGAAAAAGTGGGTTGGGCATCGCTGTCTGTTACAGCACTGTATGGAATTTATCTATAAGGGATTACTTAAAAAACTGCCAGAATACCTCACCTACTTGTTAATCATTGATACTGGAACATTTAATACCAGATCACATGACTGCATAAGGTTAAAAACTAGCCGCACCAAAACTGAGACGGGAAAGAGGGCTTTTAGCTGTTTTGCTTCAAAATGGAATACACTCCTTTAAACAGAGCGCCCATGAAAAAGAGAGTCCAAGTGCTCTCATTGGGTCCCCCTGTATAAATAAAGATAAATAAAAAAATAAATAAATCAGTTTATGTTCACCCAGGATATCGGCTGAACCCATATTTGGAAGCCAGCTAGTTTTTACAGATTGACGCCGATATTCGATACCAGTATCAGATCCTTGCATCCCTCCAAGTTACATAGTGCATCTTTAAGGTAAACTTGCTTTTATTGGACTTTGCATGTCACTAACTTTCAGTAAAAACATACTTCCAGTGATGTCATTAGACTTAGCAGCAGGTGATTGAGGTGTTGTACATGGGGGGTACATGACACTGGGAGTGGACATGTGACGGTGGTCTAAAATAGTTCTGAGGCTGTGCACGTCAGCGTAAAGTGAACTGAGCTATTCCCCCAGGACACTATAGACTGTTCAGTATGTCACGAAATTTTTGTTATCACAATATTTAAACACTGTACATACTGGCTGTGGTTACACGCACACAAATCTGATTATCAAATTTTCTGAGTTAGATGAATATTAAAATGACATGCAAAATAAATAATCTGATCATGGTCTCCGATTACTCACATCAGTGTTTGTGGTTTGCATGTCATTTTAAATAATCTTAGAGGTCCAGAAATCAGATTATAATCAGATTATGGTGTGCATGTAAACAAATTCACTGTGAGAATGTAAAGCCGTTTTAGTTTTTTTTTCACACATATCCAAAAAACAATAGACCTAGCCAGGGCCATTAAGGCTGAATATAGGCCCATTAGGCTGAAACTGTAAACAATAGCTATTTACAGTTTCAGTGTAGTTAGCTCCTCCCTTCAGATACATATAAGGCAGTGTCCACCAGCAATCTGACCAGAACTGAAGAAGTGGCTTGGATGAGCAGTGAAAAGTCTTCACTCCTACAGCCTTTGGATCAGACCTGGATGACTGAGGGATTACACAGACATCTTCTCAAGAACTACGGGCCAACCATCGTCAAACTGGTAAGAGAGCTGGAAAATATTGCCAAGAAATTAGCAGAGAATAAGAATTCACTTACGGTTAACCTTAGATGTTAACAGAATCAGTTAATACCCAAGGTATTACAGAGGAAGGCACCTGAACCAGGGCATAGGACAGCCCGTTTAACTCAGTGTTACCTTAGGAAAATGCTCGGCCTTAGAATCAGTTGTTTGCATTTTCTTACTGATAACTTGAAGTTTAAAATAGAAAGCTTAAAAATCAGGATAGCCTCTTTAGTCCAAGAAGAAATGGTTCAGAGGATTAACAATTTCATAGCCATAGGCAGTTGAAACAACACAAGGAAACCAAAGAATGACACATAAGGAAGTTTATGCAACTTCAAAAACAACCTAACCACAGGGATCATAGAGACAAAATGGGGATGAACTCGGCCACCCTGTGAACAGGGAATACTGGGTGAAAAACCTGTCCGACCATGAGGTCACCCAGACAGAGAAAGAGGTACTTTCCAAAGTACTGATTGGAGAAACTAAACAGCCACTCCATAAGAGAATGTACCAACACTGTTGCGAGAGCTCCTCTGGACCCCAGTCCTCCGTACATCTCTATCTCAAAGCCACTAACCACTCCTTTGAGAAGCCAGAGAAAAGAAATGGTTTGAGAGGGGAGTTAAAGAAGCAATTTTTGTTAGGAAAGACAGTCCTTGCTTGAACAGGAATGGGGGCCTTAGACATCAGCTGGACAGTCCTTCTTGAACAGGAATGGGGGCCTTAGACATCAGCTGTCCCCCATATACAACTCCATCCTCAGACCCAAAGCAAACAAAGGAAACAAAGGAAACAAAAAGAACAATAGACCTAGCCAGGACCATTAAGGCCGAATGTAGGCCCATTAGGCTGAAACTGTAAAAGCTTCAGTGTAGTTGGCTCCTCCCTTCAGATAGATATAAGGCAATGTCCACCAGCAATCTGACCAGAACTGAAGAAGCATGGATGAGCAGTGAAACATCTTCACTCCTACAACTTTATTGTCCAGTTGACAGATTTAACTTTGTCTTTTACTATGGATCAGACCTGGACCACTGAGGGATTAAACAGACATATCCAAAAGTGACATTATGTTTTAAGGGTGCAGTATATCACAGTATATTTGAACTTTTCTTGTGAAGGGTTTTCTACCTGCTTGTCTTCATGATCTCCACAGTATGGCATTAACTTGTTATATCTGCCAATTTTTGCATGTGTTTATTGTTATAAAAATACTTTGAAAAACATGTATTCTTGCTGAGAGAAGGATTGCCTTTCCACAGACCAGACATGTAACTAGGACTACTGGCGTCACCTGCTTGTCTCCATGAAGATATACAGCTTTAATAACCTTGCATGGTGACAAGTAGGTAGTAGACCCTCCGAAAAGCAAAACAAAAAATAAAACATAATGCATTTTTAACCAGCATTCTACTTCTAAAATTCAACTACACTACTGCATTAGCAACTACATGCATATTTATAATATACTGTAAAATGGATTTCTGTCCCTGTTGTGGTCTGAGCCTGTCCTGATGTAGTTTGCTCCTGTTTCCTCTAGACCTGTCACGATATTTACTCTATCGATTTATCATTCAATATATGACAGATGAAACAATATTTTTTGGCGGTCAGTATTTATCGGGTGAACGTTTTCTTTGCACTACTGGGATGTTTTTGGTTACTTTTTGGCTATATGATAAGATTTAAACCGTAAAAGTTTGAATTAATAACTTCTCCGACCCATTACAGATGCAAACTAAGTACTAAGTACTAAAAAGGTTCATTCTGCAGTTTTGTTTATTGCAGCTCATTATTATTTTTTTTTTTACAATATCTGCTCTTGGGTTATTGTCAGTGGCATAAATTAGTTTCAATATCATCGTTTATTGTGTATATTTACTTCAGCAATATATCACACTTCAAAATGTATTATCGTGACAGTTTCCTACTTTATGTGGCCCTCTCTTTGTGTCTTTGTACTGTTGTGTTTGTGTGTTTGGGGAGGGGAGTAAGGGGAGGAGGTGAGAGAGAGGATGGGGGGTGCAAAGTTCTTTGTGTGCCTTTCAGATTCTCCACATTCCACAGATAACATGCCATAAAATACAGTGTAAATTCTTCTACATGTATATATGACACTGATACATGATACATGGTAAAGAAAGGCAACTTAATGGGCTATACCCCACAACCACCATTCTCAAACTGGGGTCTGGGGTAGACCTGGCACAGTAACAAATTCTGAAGCATGATATCTTGCTAGAGAGAAATATTGCTATAAACAATAATATTGAAACTACTTTATGCCACTGTTTAAGATTTAAAAAAATGCAAGACAATGCCAGTAAGCTCATGCCTTTTTATTAAAATATGCAACAAATAAATAGCAGAATGTACCAATAATTAGCCATAAAAGGGACTAATTCACCCCTCCACAGCTGAAATCTTATCCTATTACAACAAAAATACCCCACATCTCCCCACTTTTGCAAAGAAAAAGTATTTGCGATAAGTATTGAGGCCAAAATATATTGTTCCAGCTTTCATATATTGAACGATAAGTCAATCTAGTAATTATCGTGACAGGCCTAGTCTGGGGTCCCATGAGGGGCTCTGGGCTATGCGTTGCAGGCCCCATGAAATTTTGAAAACACTGAGCATTATGTAATATAGTTTCTCATGATATACAATACCAAAACATTGTGGGTTTTTTTTTTTTTTTACGGGCGCAACCTTGTGAATCTAATTTAATCTGGTTTTATACATGGTTTAAACAATTTAGTTGTGATATCATGCTGAACAACAAGAAGAGGGTGCTAGGATTTTTTTCAGACCGATTAGGGGTCCATGGCCTCAAAAAGTTCAGCCAATCAAACAAATCAAGGGAGAGATATAGAAAGCAAGGAAGATAGGGGAGAGAGGGAGAGAATTTTGAGAGAAGGGGAGAGAGGAGTGAGATAAGAATGGGTTGGAGGAGAGGGAAGCAGAGGAGAGAGAGTGATGGCGAGTTGGGGAGAGATGGATGGAAAGAGGGAGAGAGTGGAGGAAAAGGAGAGAGACAGACAGGAGAGAGTGGAGAGGAGAGATTGTGTTTTTCCTTCATGTTTTTTCTCTCAGATCTATAAATAGCTTTGGAGCCGTGTTATCTACTCAGCCATTGCTGGAGCAGAATGACAGGATGGATGTGGCAGCCGCTTTTATTTTTTTGTTTTTAAAAAATGACATTTTTCACTTTGTGCATACACATTATCAAAATTGAATTAAAAAAAAAAAATCATTAGTTACAAATACATTTGAAACATTCCCTCTTTTGACTCATTGCACTTTTACTTTTCACTCCTATATTTTAAAGGTGCACTCTGTAACTTTTCTGGTGGGTGTTCTGACACCTGTCTCCATGGAGATTTTCTGGAATGCTCCACATTAAATATATCCATCTTGCATTTAATCACAGATGTTTTTATTGCTCAAATATACCTTGAGAAACATGCATTCTTGAGCAGGGTCGCCACTCCACTGATCTGACCTGTAACTTCATCTGCTGGTGTCACTTGGTTTGTCATCATAGAGATTGATTTAATGCCATAATGTGTAACTTTCCATACAATGCAATAAGGTGGATATGTAATTGTTAAACTCATATTGTGATCTCTGGTATAGGGATAGGGATAAGGATAAATGGATGCAAATGATATAGTCCTATTTTGTGGATGTGGTCTTTCAGTCAATCACCTTATAAACCACAGTGATGATGTAATAGCCACACTGAGGTCACTGGGATCAAATGTAGCCCCTCTGCTTTTTAGGAAACAGGCTTACTCTGGCTTTAAAAAATATTTCTGGGCACTTTTGACATGTTTTTATTTTGTTTTGTTTTTGTTCTAAGTAACTATTTTATATTTGGGGTAGCCAGACACAGATTCCACAGGATAAGGCAAGACATGAGAACAAGATGAGATTTTGAAATTGTTAAATATGTAGTTTGAATTTGAATTTGAATTTTCTTATTTTCAGTAAAACAGTAGTTGCATTATGGTCTCTGATGATTGGTGACTATTCAAAACTAAATCATGGAAAATATTACAAGATTGTTTTCCACTGGAACACAACATTTTGAGCATCCAAGATCTTGTGGCACATGATTTTAAAGGTGCAGTATGTAACATTTCTGGTGGGGGTGCGTCACCTGCTTATCTCCATGGACATGCTATTGCTTTGTCTGGAATGTTCCACAGTTTGGCATGAAATGTTTCTGTCTTGCATTTATTCAGTTACATATGTTTTTATTGCACAAAAACATTGAAAAACACACTACTGTGAGTGTAGTCACCCCTCCCCAAATTTGATTTGTAACTTGGCCCACTGGCATCACCTGCTTATCTCCATGGAGGTAAAAGTTAAATGTCATACTATGGAACATTCCTGGCAAAGCAATAACATGTCCATGGAGACGAGCAGGAAAAGTTACATAGTGCACCTCTAACTCGCTTGCTGTACCACATATCAGAGACATTAAGTATTGCAAGATGGGGTCATTTTCACCTGTGTCATGAGGAATGCTTGACTTTAAAGGATGTTTGTTGGGAGAAAATGCACAAGTGCAGAGTGGAATTATCTTTCAAACAGGAGTAGGAACAAACAACACAAACAAGCCCGGGTCAGAGACAGGTCAGGTGAGCTGGAGTATTCTCTGTGATGGTCATAAATCGCATATTTGTTTTAAGGAAAAGTAACTGCTCTGATCCCTGTGTTGTTGGGAGGTAGTACACTGTTTAAATGACTATATTGAGCTTTTAGTCATGTTGTAGAAAATAAAGATATAGATGTAGACATAGAAGATTTGAATATCAAGTATTGTCTAAAAAAAATAAAAAATAAAAAAAACAAAAACAAATGGTGGAATCTTTCAAATAAGGGCTGTGCAGTTAATGGAATCATTTGGAGTCATTTCTAAATGTCATTGATATGTGAGGGGTTTTTTTTAATAGAGGGGTCAATTGCTCAGCCAATCCTTTGTCAGTAAAAACATGTGGTTTGGAGCAGAGTTCAGAATTCATAGGAAGAAACATGACTGTAGTATATGGCAATTAGTCTTTATTCTTTACATTCAGCTATTTAATAATGACAGCCTTTTTTCTTAGTTTTAAGAACAAGACAAAACAAAATGTAATCAAAAAACATTATCAATTAATATGAGGACATAATTACAGTTACACTAATATAAGATGGGCAGTGGGCGACCACAGTGTAGCAGCCATTGCCCATCTCCAGATTTTGAGCTAGCATCTTGTCACAGTACTTACTTGAACAATATAATGTATTGGGATGACAATAACCATCTGTGTGAATAGTGTATTACTAAAATTTCTGCTTAAAGTTGTGATTACTTTGCAGGGCAAGAGGGATGAAACACAGATGGAGCAAAATGTTTTCAAAAGGAAATTAGGTGGAAAATGACCTCTTACGGCTTTTATTGTGTGGTTTACTGGGTTGCATTTGAATAAAGGGTTGTATAATGTGTCTGTTTAACTGCTCATTGCGCTATATGGCATCATGCATATTTTAATATAATTTTATTATGTACAGATGTGTGTAGAAAATACAATGTCAGATGTACTGTTAAATGTATGCTTAGAAGTAGATGTCACCTTAACATCTGCCCTATGTTGCAATGGTAGAAATATGTCTGGATGTAGTCAGATATAGTATATATCATATAAAATATGAAAAATCCATTATTAGATCCAAGATGAGATGCATTCTTTTGCATTCTTTAAATAGCATAGATGAAGATTGAAAAGGTTTAAAAAATTTAAAGGTCTTATATTACACAAAATTGACTCTTGTCAGCCACAGTTGTGTTTTGTTTCATTTACACATGTTTGAGTAACCTTTTATTATTAGTCTGTCTACAACTCCAAAGCTCAAAATGCTCTATTCCACCTTGTGATGTCATGAAGTGGTAATTTTCAAGGTAACAGCTACCTTTTACCTTTAGTTCAGTAGATATGGGCAAGTCCAGGACTAAAATCATTCAAATGATTCTAGTGAAGGTGTATCGAATTTTAAAACACTGGTGTACTTTCTAAATTATCCATCCATTTTCTTCCGCTT
>KN474635.1:0-20823 GCA_000787095.1 Periophthalmodon schlosseri
TCTCTGCGTGTCTGTGTGGTCCTCTGCATTCCTCCACTCCCCTGTCTGCGCGCCGCTCGACCTGGCACTGCTCACCACCGCTAATCAGCAGGTTAGACGCACAGCAGACAGCGAAATCAAGAGCGTTTGATTAACCGGGCATGCTAGTCCAGATTAGCATTAAGGCGTGTAAGGTTTATCAAGAGGGGTGTCCCTTGTAACTCCTCCTTAGCTGTAAAATAAAGGGATGGGAGAGCGTCTTGCGTTTGAAAAGTGAGTCTCTTGACATAACAAAGTGCAGCCTCAAATTCTTAGCAAACAACTTGAGATAACTTTTTCATATTTATCTCCTAGTTTTGCCCATTATTCAGAGTTTCTAAAGTGAACCAGAGACGCTGGATGTTTTTCCTAGCTCAGACGTAGGCGTTTTGAGTGACAGTAATGCAATTTGATATGTTTGAACTGGCTGATGGTCGAACATAGAGCCACCATTGCCCTGATAGAAAATGGTTAGTCAGTCATTATAACATTTGCTGTGAAATATATGTCAAAGAAATACATTGAGAATTGAACTTTAACATGTGAACTGTATCTTCACTGACGGAACATTTGTCGTCTACATTTGACCCATCCTTATATGCAACTGGGTCAAACAGTCAGGAGCTGTGGGCGCCTAACGCAGCACCTGGGACCCATCTCCAGATCTTGAGCTAAATTTTGTCAGGATTATTTTAGCTGGATGATATGCCTACTGTGCATGTTTTGGATTGATTACGGAAACCGGAATACCAAGAGGAAACCCACTAAGACATGGGAAGAACATGCAAACTCCTCGCCACACCCAGGAGTCTAGCCTACTTTGCGTGCAGTGTCTGTCTGGTCACAAACATCTTTACAGCCATAAATCCTATTATGTTATGCCTGTTTTCCCAGAAGTCCCAGAAATGCCAATGACCAGTGCTTGTCTATGGAACCCAGTCATTAGGTCTGAACACACACAGCACACATGTCATTTGTGCATCTGCTGCTCTCACACATGTACAGCTCATAGCCGTGTTTCCGCTGGTTCACTTTGGAGCGGAGCAGATACTAGCTCCCAGTGGTGTCTGGAGCTGGTATGGTACAACTCCAGGCGTGGTTAACGACGATGATGACGATGATTGGACAAGAGAGAACGCAGAGTCAGACAAAAACAAGCAGATATAAAAAAGCAGATAAACATATAGGTAAACATATCTAATTTCTCACCAAACGCTGACAAAAACATACCTGGAGTTGTGTTTTGTTTCATTCACACTTGTTTGAGTAATCCTGCATTATTACTCTGTCTACATCTCCTAAGATCAAAATGCTCAGTTTCACATTGTGATATCATGAAGCAGTAGTTTTCAAGTTAGCAGTTACCCTTTACCTTCTGTTTAGTAGAGAGTGGAAATTCCAGGGCTGAAATTATCCAAATGATTCTAGTGAAGGTGTATGGAGTTTAAACATAACATGACATCATAAGGTGGAACAGAGTGTTTTCTGTGTGTTTGAGAGAAGAACTAAATATGCAGAGTTTGTGTGTTAAACGTGTGAATGAAACAGAACACAACTCCAGGCATGTTTGTGATGATGAAACAACATTGAAACAGAGATCAGAAAATAGCATAATATGGGCCCTTTAAAAAAGCTATTAGGCATAATTATAGCCTATGTATGGTGTTGCTAACAAGCTTTGCTAAACACAGAGCTGCAGCAAAGACCCCTGATTGGACTTTCTAACAAGTTCAAGCACCATGCACTAAATGATTAATGACTACAGATGACGAACAAGATGACAGACTGCAGTTTTACAGTGCATTTGTTATGGCAACACATGCTCAATCAACTAGACAAATTTGTTAATTAGTTGTGCATTAAAGAATATAAATACGAAGAAGAAAAGAAAGACTGCCTTGATCCCAATGGAAATATTTGGACATGAAATCTGTAACAGCAATAGCTAACAAGAAGTTGGGTGTCGTCCCAGTTTTGGAGCTCCAGTGGAAGGTAGTGTATTCACATGAATCCAGGTATCGGAAAACCAGCAACACTGATTATGTGTAGACAAATGAGGCATGTCTTGTGTACATTTTCCAAGGAGACAATACACAACAGTGCTATGTTCACAAGGGGTTTGAATAGTTCAGAATTTGGGAGCCTTACATTAGAATGGAGTCTTAAAATTCTTGTTAGTATGATTTGGACGGTACGAGTTCTGGTTGGTTGAAGAAATTGACTGGAACTTAGAATCATTGACTTTTTTCCAAGTCAAAGAACCTTGACGCAACATTAACTCCCTGATTTACTGCATACTAACATATTAAAAATTATTCCGCTCATGTTAATATCAGCAGACTTAAGAACATTCATCAAAGCATTCAATAATAATGATCACGTTTCGGTAGTTTGTACATATTTGAAGTGTGGAAATTAAGATTATCTATGACATTTTTTCATGTGACGATGTAACTCTGACCACATGCAACAAGATTACTGGAAGCAAAACATTTCTGAGATTATGCCCACTTGTTTTTTCTTGCAGTACTTTTGTGTCACATTAAGTTTATATTTCCAAATGATCACGGTTTATATATATTATATTTTGTATAATTGTTTTGCTACTCCATAAAATAAACATAAATTATGGTTAGTAACGTTTGAAACATGTTTGCCACCGTGGTTAGTGAGTGCATATGTTATTACAACCATACCACTTCCCATTGGGTCATTGGCACAAATCTGCACTTGTTTTCTTGTTATGGTCACAAGTGGTGGCTGTTCCCTGTTCATTCCCCACCACAGCATTAACATTCCCCTCAAAAGCCACTTCTGTCCACGCTTCCACTTCTACTACAGAGCGTAACTTACCCACGGCTTTGATGACGAACCCCTTTGGCGACCTCAGGGCACGGCGCATCCACGCTTCCCTCAGCACCTCCAGGTTATTGGCGTTGCCCTGAATGAACAGCACCAGGTTTTCCATCCATCCCTGGAAGTGCACCTCTGCCACGGCTTTCACCAGTCTCTTATTCCAAAAACTGCGGGAATTTTGGGCTTTGAAATCCGCGAATATCTCCTGCCCGGTGTTGGCGCTGACTTCGGTGCCGAGGTGGGAGCTCTCCTCGTCCCGTGCTAGGACCACAGCGAGGGACGCGGAGGACAGCTGGATAAGCCGCGGCGGGAGAGTCATCTTGGAAACTCTAGCAACCGATTCTCGCGCTAAAACAACAAATCACTCTTTAAAACATCGCTCTTCGTTCAGTAAATCCACAACAAAGCCGTATCGAAGCGCTCATTCCTGCAGTGAGCGTGTGCGTAAACTGCAGTCTGGAAGCGTCACACTGGTTTGTGCTGTGGCGGCTCCAGGGTAACCGTGAAGTGCAGGGGCCGGGAGGAGGAGCTTTGCCCCGGGACACACAGGTGGAGCCTCCCCCTCGCTCTATTATTCGAACAACTTGACGCACAGGTGCTGGCTAAAAACACATGGCAAACTTGGGGATTTAAATCGCTATTGACTTATTTGATTACTTATTTGCATAGAGTAGTTTCAGGATAGGACAACACAAATGCATTTATAACTTGCTTACCGACTAGTCTTAACTTGTTAGCAACAGTTCACAAGTGCAAGTGCAATTTCATTATTGTTTACTAGAATGGGTTTGTGGTTGAGCAGTTGGAGCCGCATTTTGGTACATGCGTAAAAGCTAAAATGCGCTATTGTTGAACGAAGTGAAATGACCTGGGGCTAATCAACATCTTCTAACCACCGTAGGTTAAAAAGAAGGCAGCACGTTGAATGAGCATTACAAGAGGTAGGACGCACACGTTTTAACTAGTGTGTTTTGTGGCATTAGGAATAGGTTAAAAGGTTAAAAGACTAATGGTATTAATTAAAAAAAATGCTGGCTTAAAATCAAGAATGGGTTTAAAACAAGTGTATGCACATCTAGTTGTCAGTTCTGAAAGGAAAGAACCATGTATGTCAGAAACACTGGTAAACATTTCACATGAACAGCAGTTTTGTATTTCTATGTTATAAACAGTAGAAAACAATAGGCACGAGTCATGTAAATACACTGCGGTGTGGTATGGAGAGGGGATATGTTATTGTATAATTGTTTTTGGCTTGTTTTACAGTTTGAATTAAAGTCAGAAGTTGGAGGTGCTTCCAGAGGTCTCATAACAACATCTGGTTTATTGGTCAACCACCACCCACAATGCACGGTGATATGGCAGATTATTTATTCCAGATGCCCTCTCTGTTACAATAAGCTCATTTTCTGTGATTATTGGCAATGGGGCGACACAACAACAGTTTGCCCCCGAGCAAGATTGAGTAATAATAAAACGGCCTTCTTGGCTGGATGGATTAAAGGGCCCATATAACGCTATTTTCTGATCTATGTTATAATGTTGTTTCCTCATCAAAAACATTCCCGGTTTTGTTTCATTCACACATGTTTAAAACACAAACCCTGCATATTTAAGATGAGTTCTTCTCTCAAATGGAAAACACACACTGTTTCACCTTGTAACGTCATGTGGTAATACAGTAAGTGCTCCGCTGTGTTTTTTATTATTCAATTATTAGGATTATTCAAGCATGTGTGAATGAAACAAAACACAACTCCAGGTATGTTTTGAAGAGATAACAGCATTATAACATGGCTAAAAGCTCAAGAGTCAATTTTGTGTAATATAGGACCTTTAATAAGAATTTGTCCCTGAATGAGGATGTCTCTGTGTCCAGGTGCACGTGCTGTACATTTATTTTAAAAAAACCCAAAAAACAACATTATTATACTATGAAACAACATGAATGGTGCACTGGGTAACTTTTCTTGTGAAGAGCCTGCATCCTGCTTGTCTCTGTGGAGATCTTACATATTTCCGTGCCTGGAATGTCCCACAGTATGACATTAAACAATTAGCAGGTGACACCATCAGGCCAAGTTACAAACCAGATCTGTGGAGAGGTAACCCTACTCACAATGAGAATGCATATTTTTCCAGGTAATATTTGGAACAGAAAAACATCTCTACAGGAATAAATGCAAGAGAGATACGTTTAATGCGGAACTGCGGAACATTTCAGGCAAAGCAATAACATCGACATAACATAAAAGTGAAGAAAAGTATTATTACACAAATACAATACATTGACGTAGGCATTCTGGCCCGGTCACTACAACAAGGTGGTCTGTCGTTTACGTATCACCATTACTGCACATGTGTATATAGCAGTAACGTTGAATGCTTTGTTCCATGATTTGGCATACGTACTTATGCCTAGTTTCCATGCATGCTCTCAGATGTTTTGTGTTTGCCCGGTAATATTGCATTTCCAAACAGTTGAAGAAAGTCATGCTACAGGGAATAACTTTTGCTCCTCAAATGAGAACCATCCCCCCCCTGCGCTTGGTGACTGTATCCCAGCAGCACCTCATATATCAGAGGGGAGGGGTGCAGCCTGGAGGGCACGTCCCGCCTAATAGTGGCATTAGGAACAGGATATTGTGCTTCCTCTGAACATGAAAGAATACATCAGGTTAGCATACAGGCAGAGGGATGTGCCAGGCGAGTAGTGCGGCTCAGAGCCCATGAGTCATAGTGCTGCAACGCATTTAAACCAGGACTTAAAGCTTCATAGGGGTTAATGGAGAGGAGGGGGTGAATTAGATACAGTTTCACTTTAAGACTGCACTGTGTGGTCTGTTTGATTTTAGTTAAATGCTGTATATATTTATTATAGATTTAAGTATTTTTGAATTTGAATTTATTTTGTAAAAGCTATTATTTTATACAAGTATTTGTTAGCTTGTAGTTATATCATTTTACCCTCATAGTGCCATTGGGTGCATTTAGATGGTCTGACAAAATCACAGAATAATCAAATAACCCAAAAATGAAATCTGATTTTTGGAGTGTGTTTAGATGAACGAGGGTTGTTACTATCGATTACTATCTGATACTGAAAATCAGATAGTAATCAACACTAAAACAAAAGTTGAAACTAAATACTAATTTGAGCAAGTATTGTATATGAGTAAGTATAAGTAATAAAGTAAAGTAATATAGTATATAGCAAAATTAGATCTTTCCTGAACAATTTTAGTGTCAGTTTTACCTTTAACAGAACTAGTATAAGATGTCATGGTAATAAAAAGAAAGTACAATTATTTGTATATGAAAGTTACATTCAATTACCAGAAAAGGAGCATGTTTTATCTTCATTTATCTTCATTCCTTTGTATTGAAACTGAGTTTGAAATTTTTGTCTCGTGACAACACTAAGATGCACAAAAGAAATGTGATCGTCAAAAACACCTGTGTCAGTTAATCAGAGGATTTTTAGAGTAACTGTTGTATTTGAAAGACAAAGTACAATGCATTTTAATGCATTTTTCAATTTTTTCTTTCATTTTTGTCTTTAGTTAGTTTAGTTATTAGTTTGTCCTTTTTGCATAATTCTCCTTATAAAAACCTGCACAGGTGTGAACAATCAGACAGAAATCAGATTATTCATATCAAATGTAACTGTTTACATGACATTTCGATAATCTGATAACTCGAGAGTTCCAATAATGATCAGATTGTTGGTGTGCGTGTAAACGTAGAGAGATAATTGGGATTTTCTGTTCATTCCCTACTATTGCTGTGTTCTTTCTGGTGGTTTTCTTGTTTGATAAATCCCGACTGACTAGGATTTACAGTCTGGTCACTACTCCCTCTGCTGCATCTCAGGCCAAACTCTGGCAGAGCCGTCCAATCAGGTTTGTTTATTTCAGTGACACATGAGAAACGGGCAAGCTCATTGGTTATCTATCATTTACAACAAAATCCAACTTATCTAACCAACTTTTAACTGTGTTTAATGCTTAGTTGATTGGCACTACTGAAGTCCACAGGACCCAAGTCTGTATTTACTTATAAACTGCCATGTTTCTTGGGGTTTTTTTTATTTAGATGGACTATGTGTTTCTCTGATTGGTTAATCTGCCTGTCAATCAAACCCATCTGAATTAGCAAGATAAGACCAAACTTCACGTCTCTGTAGAGTTTTGGAAAAGCGTGTAGTCTTGACTGGTCAGGTAAGTGGCAGCCATGTCTGTCGGTCAGCCCCGAGGCAACTGTGGCTAGAAAATGATTTTACCACCATAATAAAGTATGAATTCATGTTCTTCTCTCCTACAAACCAATAACATTAAGATGCAGTAAATTGGCTTTTTCCTACTGCTACTTTTGCCAATTTGTGAAACATTCCAGGCCTTTTGGAAGTATTACAATACATTTGGCTACAAGCATATCTTAAACAATTCAATATTTAGAGTGAACTTGTCCTTTGCTATGTTTTCCTCTTTTATGAGTACTTGAGGTTTGAGTCTCCTCCAATCGGCTTGTTTCTCTTCTGTTTTGAATACTTGATTGACATGAATAGGCATAATAACACAATTTTTTCCCAAAGAACGTCCTGGAGCAGAACTATGAAAATAATGCCATTGGATTGCCATAAATACTGTGGAATGATGGTCCAAATCTTTTATGACTTGTGGTCTGTGGACACAAAAACATTACAAAACCAAAGCACATGTTGGACACAGTAGAGTGGAGAATGCCAACTTGACTCTACCACAGGCTTCCCGCTCTTTGCTTGAAATCATTTTCCAAGACTTTTTCAGGACATGTTCTGTCCAGTATGACAAGTTATCACGTCTCATACATGCCTTCATTCCAAACACAAAACAGAACAGTGTTATTTTTGCACATTTAGAACATTTAAGAAAGAGGGGCTTCTGCTGCTCTGAGGAGTGAAGCAGTTCAAATCAGGCTAAAAGTAATAGTGACCAGTGACCACTGAGCTTTAAAGTTAGTTAGCTGCAAGGTGAATGCAATTTGAGAGCAGGGTGAGTTTGGTGAAGGTGAATAAATTAAAAAAAAAACCCACACATTTGAAAAGAGCACCACCAAATAGGATTGTCAAAAAAATTGATATCCAGATACTAACCGAGACTAAAACTAATATCAAATTTTAAAAAAAAAAGAGTTTTTATTACCATTGTTGTAGTGAAATTGATATTGAGTATTGAACATTTTTCTAGTGTTCAAAAAAATAAATTTGAAATTTAATGTCATAACTCTACCCCTTATGACATCATGCACTGTGTTCAAGTGTTTTTGAGCTCAGGGGAGGAAGAATTAACCTTGTGCAGTAAGATGGATTCTCGCAATATTTGTGAGTTCACAAACTCACGAGAATCCATCTTGGCAGGCTCCCACTGATGTGATTGGGTCCGGCCAAGACTGGACCAATCACAAGGCAACGTTGTGGTTTGGACAGAAAACAAATGTGAAGCACCCAAGTGAACTAAAAGAATAAGCAGAGGGAAGAGCTTTGTGCGTTTGTGTAAGACGCCTGTGCTTTTCTCTCAACTGAATATAACCAAAGTTAGATTTTTCTGCTTCTGCTGTTGTAACACTTCTACCAATCAGCTTGGAGTATTTGTTTGAACGCCACAACCACTTTCAGTAAGAGCCATCCCAGACTAATAATGTGTAGAACTTAATTTAGAGTGCTACTACTATCAGTTTGGTGTTTAATTCTATGGGGTATTAATTGCTAACACATAACATGTGTAGATCACCATGTTACCTTTTATTGTTTTGAAAATGCTAAATTCTTCTAAAATGCAAATGTGTTATACGTGGTTTATAAGTTTCACTTTTGTATTGTTTTATATCATCCTTTTGTATGGGCGTGGGGCGACAGTGGCTTAGTTTTTAAAGCAGTGGTCCCCAAGCCGAAGGTCAGAGGATCAATTCCCGCTTGGACCAAGTTCTGCCATTGTGTCCTTAGGCAAGACACTTTGCCCACATTGCCTAATATGAATGTGGTGTGTGCATGAGGGAGAGGTGGTGGTCAGAGGGGCAGATGGCACAGGTTGGCAGCCTTGTTTCCGTCAGTCTGCCCGGTACAGTGTAGCGCTTTGACAAGGCTTCAGCAAACCTCTAAAGTGCATTACAAGAGTATTATTATTTATGGAGAATTGTCATGTGGGAGTATGGATGGCATAGGCTTGTGGACGGACTATTGGACAATAAGGAGGGCTCGAACTGAGCCCGGGAGAGATTGCTAAATTACTCAAACATGCATGGATGGCATATAAAACCACTTCAGACATGTTTTTGATGAGGAAACAACATGGTAACATGGTAGAAAGACTACAAAAAGTCGATTTTGCACAATACCACCTCTTTAAGAAAGAATACTTATGATTACTCAACAGTTTTGCCAGGATGTGTGGGAACTCTGTCACTGAACAATAGCACCTATTTTAGCCAAAAAAATACCAAATTCTACAAATGTTTAGTCTGCTGGGTTGGACTGATTACCACAAAGTAAAGTTCAACCCAGACTTACGGTAATTTCACTCTCCATTCCAAGGCTTTCCAATTAGCATACATACATTTTCCTTGTGTCTGCGCATTGAAGCAATTTGGCTGTGGTATCAGGTGACTCCATAGGGTTCAGCGACCTCTACTCCATATGCACTTCCAATACGATCATTTCCAACCAACCGCAAATCTCCCAGTTCCAAACATGTGGTCTTGAAAACTTGGAGCGCTCTTTAGTGCCCTGCCAGGAATAAATGTGACCCACATCTTGTAGCATATCTCTGGGATGCACACTGGCGCTGTGTCAACGCGGGATGGCACTGAGGAATGTAAATGGAAGGAGGAAGTAACAAGGGTCAGAGCTGCTTATGTCAAAGGTCAAAGGGCGAGGTAAAGTCAAGTATAAAGTTTAGGTTTCTGAAGGTCTCTCTTGAAATCTAGTTTGTGATGTTTTTGTGTTATGATCACTGTGGGAAGAAACATGATTTGAAAGGTGATTTTATTGTATTGTTGTTTCAGCTCATACGACCCGTGCCAACAGGAAGACTCACAAGGACAAAAGGACAAACGAAGTGATAGAACTGAAGATGGCTCACAGCTAGCAGCTCAAACATGTCAAGGTAAATACATCTCACATAGTGTTGTCACGATACTAAAATTTTAAACTTGATTTCAATACTTCTTTTTTAGACAATATTGCCATTTTCAGCACAAAATAATAGTATTTGTTTATTATGCCATGTGCTCTTACACTTGTTCTGATAAAACTCAAGATGAAACTGTTCAGAAAAGGTCAAATTTCATCCAGTTATGTGATTTTTCTTCTGGAATTGGTGCCTGCTCAAGAGAGATCCATTAGTATCTGATTTTCAATACTTTTGACAACCCTAATCTCACTAACAGAGTTGTCTAAATTAAGAAATTAAGATATATCTAGAGTTCAGACTTTGAAGGAAGAAATATGGCTATGCTTTGTGTTAAATGGCACTATATTGTTTTTGTTGGGGAAGGTAAGATTGAAACCTTATTTTAGAAGACCAGTTTAAAATTTGGATCGATCAATATGAGGGAAAATGTGATGGAATTTCGTCAACCATAAAAATCTAACGTACACTATTTTAACTGGTTAATTGCCTATAAATCAGAAAGATGTTGTGGTTATGTTCCCAATAAACACAGAATGCATATTAAATCCATTACAATATTAATTTTGAAGAGTTGGCGTAGCTACGACATATTCCAACTTTCACTATGAAGTTAACCTCTTGACAACCCTTTTACAAATGACCTTATGTTTGAAACCGATTACTGTGGACTGTTTTATTTGCCATTCACTCCTGCTACCCTCTAATGAACCGCCTTCAAAAAGCCCTCAAACACCCCTTTAAGCTGGTATAAATCCAACTTGACAGCACCATATTTCACGACTTGGATCAAAAATGTCTTCTCTTTCCCCATCTTTCCTTCTTGTTAGGTCTTTTCCTCCTAATGTTTGACTCTCTGCTTGAGTGAACTCGTCCCGGGCGCCTTGGTTCGATAGCCTGTTATTACAATATCGTTTATTATTTCAGTGCAGTGCCACAGAGGAGATCAAAAGGTGCAGACGATGGCTTGTGTCAGCTCCCAGGACGCCGCATTGAAGTTTCAGACAGTAATGTATGCACCAGGGCTAATCTATGCACTTTGAGCTCAGGCCTGGTTTTACTCAAGGGGAGGGCGAGCATCATTGGGTTATTGTTGTTACACTGATGAATATATATTTTTGATGGGTAGCATTAAAGGTGCACTGCGTATCTTTTCTGGTGGGTTGTTTCTGTGGAAATGTTATTGCTTTGCCTGAAATGTTCCATGGTGTGACATTGAGCTTATCTATCTTACATTTATTCAGTTACAGATGTTTTATTATTAAAAAAAGGATTCTTACCGTGAGCATGCTTGCCTCTCTCATGCTGTGGAACGTTCCGGGCAAAGCAAATATCTTCTTTCAGACAGAAAAGTTACATAATGCACCTTTAGGGCAAAATCATGAAGACGGTGAAGACTAAGAGATGGAGAGGCTGTGGAGGCGGCTGGTTCTGCTGCTGCGGTAGAAATAAGACATGACAACTGAGAGTAGAGGTTGTTTTTTTTACTATGTTGCCTGCGCTGTAAGCCTTATTAGACAAAATAAGGTATGTATTAAAGGTTATGTATTAAAGGGACTGTACCCAATATTAGTTTTTCATGTAGTAAAGTAAAAGATGTTTTGCCCCAATACAGATATATTTGAAAAGCAGCTCTTAATGTCAGATTGAGAGACCTGTGTGTGGTGTCTGCAGCTAATTATAAAGCGTTTCTATCAGTTGTGAACCAGGAAGTGCACTGTTAGCGTGCTAGGTGCTGTTAACTTAACCGTGATAGAAAAACCCAGCTCTAGCTTCAGAGGACTTTAACTCAAAATGTCCATCGTTCAGAACAGTATCCTCCCGGTCTTTTCTTGCACTTACGTGAGAAGACATAAACGTGCTGACAAGTTCATTCTTCTCATTGTTTGACATGGTGGTTCTAGTGCACCTGTGAAGTCCAGACATAATGCTTGGTGAAATAAAGAGTTTGTCTCCCTTATGCTCAAAGTGCAGTGTTGACATGTCTCAGGCAGGTGTAATGTGCGCTGTGTCCTTAGGGTGCTGCATGGAGTTATGGGTGTCACCAGTCACTCAACACTTCTTCAAGCACACCTACTACCATACATCGGTATTTATTTTTTGGTTTGACTGGTTCTATTTTTTCTATTGTTTCCCCACAGTGCATGGTAATGTGGACAATTTTTACATCTGATGCCCTCCCTCAGTTAGTTTTTTATTTCTACTGAGACCTGATTTTCCACCAGGGTTGTCAGGTGTGCCTTGAAAAAAATCTGAATAATTTACTATTTTGGTAAAGACTTTGATCAGACTTTGGAATGTCCTGGGCAAAATCTGATCCAAAAAAGAAAGCAAAACCATCAGCATTGCCAAGAACCTGACACAGTGGCATGGGCAGTATTTGCTATTATTTTATCATAAGCCACATTCGTTCATTTATTTATTTATTCTATCATAATTTATCTTATTTAAAGCTACCATCCGCAAGTTGATTTTTTTTTTTTTTTTTTTACCAGTAGATGGCAGATGTGAATCTTGTTTTCCCCTCCCCCCTCACCTCCACCTGTGCTCTCGGGCCTTCTTCTGTCAGGTGTCAGACAGCAGTAACATAGATAGCATCTAGTGGCGTTATGTGAGAACAACAGGGTAAATGGTCAAATTTTTATATCGCGCTTTTCTACCTTCAAGGCACTCAACACTTTACATCAAGGAACCACTCACCCATTCATACACATATTCATACACCAGGCTAATTACAAATAGTAGCTTGATGTGATTTTGTAATATTTTAGTAGAGGTGGTTTACCGTGGAATATTTTCAACCAAAAAATAGCAAATAAAAAAGCAGTTTGGCAGTTTCAACCAGGCTATACATTCTAGTTGATAACCGCTAGCAGTGAACTGAAGGAAGAAGTAAAAAAAACATTCATAATCAAGACTCAAAAATGTATCTAAACTAAATTATTTAAATGCTATAACTTGATTTAAAGATCTGTTTTGCATAATATTGGATCTGTTATTTAAAATGCACAACTCTGATGCATTAAATAGCCTTTGGAAACCCAACTTCAGTTTTCTCCACATACTTATATAATAAAACTAGAACAATAAAACATTTACTTATTATTATCAGTTTAATTCCCTAACAACATTCCCGATCTCTCTCTCTATTTTTTTCAATATCCCCCAGCAGTACCACACACGTACTGTACATCCAGACAGTGCACCCATGGGATCCCCTCACCCAGACACTTAAGTCAACCTGAGTGTATTATATCTATTATAGGCCAGACCAGAGTAATCAGCTTTTATAGGTAAACCACTGTCATTATGTGAAGTGGAGCAGCCAAGACATCTCTCTACTGTAAGCACAAGTAAAGGTTAAGGGAAACCCAGTCAGCCAAATGAATGCTTGAGAAAGAGTAATAAAGGATTGTGGTAAGAGACGACTTAAGTACTTTTGAGCTGAGCAAACAAAAGTGGAGCTTGAGGAGGCGCGTGTGTTAAGTCGGTACATACATTATCATTAGCATAGCACCTTAAGCAGCCATTTTCTTCAACTTTTTTTCCAAATTAAAAGCACTGTACTTAATTTTTACTGAAGGTGACAAAACAGAACTAGTTCATTTTAAACGGTTTGCAATTATTCCTCACTTACCTTATGCTTTCTGAGCTTCCTAATTAGTCACTGCAATGAGTTTACAAGCACTTTTCACAACTCTTAGAGGCCAGTGCAGAGTTAAGCCCTGTTGGTAAAGCTGACAACAAGTAGCATGCTAACGTGCAATTCCTAATTATAGGACAATAAACAATAAAGCAAACAATAAAATACTTTTTAATCAGACAGCACTGCTGAGTGCAGACAGCAGCAGACTTGACCTCAAGAGCTGCTTATGCAATATATCTGTACAGTGGCAAGACATATTTTGCTCAAATACGTGGGGAAAAATCAGGTATGGGGTTCTGTTGTCCATTCATTGTCCTATCACTTGTGTCTTTAGCATGTATTTAGTAGACAACAAAGTTCTTTTTTTTCCATTTTATTTTTATTCGGAAAGAAGAAATATTATAGACACATTCCTTCCAGTTCAAATATAATACCTATCCCTTTTACACATGCACTTTTCCATTTCTGCACACACATAAAAAACAAGCATTATTACTACTGGTACTCAACTGAAGTCCCTTATAAGTGCTTTTTGTCACTATACCATATTCCTTGACAAAGAAGTTCTTTAGTTGACTATAGCCCTAATAGCAGCTTTCTTTAACTGTCAAACTGGCAGATTGATCGCAGCAGCAGTGCAGCCTGCATGGCGTGTTTGTGAATTATTGGTGGTGGTCGTAGAATCTGTTGGCACAGAAAGGCAACCACATCTGTGTCACTCAGCCCTGTCGCTCTGGTTGTGCTTTGAGACATTTAAAAGATTAAAAAATGAATTCATATCTTAAAGGTTAATGTTAGATTGTTGTCTCCTCATTAAATACAAACCTGGAGTAGTATTTTGCTTCATTCACTTCTGTCATTAATCCATTAATCCAAAGTCATCTTCTCTGAGCACTCAAAAATGCTTTGTCTGCACCTTGCCCAGATTGTTCTGTGACTTCTCCATAATCCATAAATCCATAAGCCATCTACAGACTTCTTGTGGTCAAATTGTGTTGGCTTTATTAGCATAGCATTCACGTTTCCTAGGGGCTTCATTTGTTTAACCTTTATCATTCATTCCTGTTGCTGACAGCAGAGGGAGCTCCAACGCCTAAATGACTCATTGGAAACAGAGGTGTAGTTTATAAAGTACTTATCTTAAGGTGACCAAAAGCATTAATTATTAATGTTTTAACAGGATTATAGCCACAAGAATGCATAATGTGTGTTGCATGCCCCTGAAACATGAATAGGTAGAATATGCAAGTCATTGACATTATCGTGATAACGTAATATGCAAAGTAAGGCTGGGTGATGTGATGTCGAATCATGATCTGGTCCTCATGAATTTTCTTTTTAATCCAGCTCTATGCTCAAACATAGACACTTTTCTCCACCCACTTCTCAGTGGGTGAATCCAGTTTCTCTGAGTGAGACACTGGATTCAACCTGTCACAGTGAAGAGTAAACTTTTCGAAGCAGCAGATGCCTTTAATTACCTCTTAATAAGTGATACTAACTGCTTGAATTGTGATCAAATCAAAATTGTGATATGATTTTTTTTTTTTTTGCAAACCAGGCACCAACAATACAAACTTTCTCACCTTTCAAATATGCCTGAAATGTTCCCAGCAGCTGTGCTCATTGTCTCCGGCATCTTCATATCCTTCCTCCTCACCCTGTAGCCTTGACCCAGACCAGGAAGTAACTCTGAGGCCTTTCCTGCATAGTGCATAGCCGAGCTCCGCCTCTCCCATATCTGTGTGGGAACAACACAAGGGTGGCCTGGTGCATGCCTGGTGCTGCTTTCTCCTCTGACAACGGGCGGTACTCTGGCCTAATGAAGCTCATATGTCCCACTGTCTTTGAAGTGACATTACAGCGACGCTTCAAAGCCCCCCGCTGTTTAATATGGATGCTGTCCGCTGGATGGCCGCGCACCGAGCAGGTGACGCTTTACAGGCACCAGACTGAGATGCGATGTCGGCCAATCACAGCGCAGCGTCCGGTGTGCATTAAGGAAGTAACCCGAGCCAAATAACTGCCACGGGAGCTCGCAAAACTAATTGGCGAGGTAGCGGGGAGGTCAAGGAGGGCTGGCTGTGTTAGTGTCCGGATGCATTTTGAAGCAAGTTGAAATAGTCACGGAGTACTGCCATTGTATGTGGGTGAAAGGTTTATGTGTTAGTGAGGTCAAGTTGGAGGTTTCATCCCAGCTCCGTGCATACCATTGTTGTGTCCTTTGGCAAGACACTTCACCCACCTATCACTGCCTGTGTGAATGGGGTGTGTGAGTGAGTAATTGGTGCTAGACTGGAGTGACTGAATAATGGCCAATTTAATCGCTTTTAACAGCTAAAAATGTACAATGTATATTGACAAAACGAACATTGTGAATTTGAGGGAGAGTGTGCTCGCTGGTGGTGTTGTGGTTTAGGGAAAACTTTTCACACCAAGTACCACCAAAGAATAAGATTTGGTTTTCGGAGTATCACCAAATCTAAACCAATCCAGTCAAACAGGACTATTCCAGGTCTAATCCAGGCTGAAAAAAGAATCATCTTGGTGTCGATGGTTTGCCAAGCTGCCACCATTTTGCTGAATGTCTCTGTCCTCTCTCTCCTTATTTCACTCTTCAGCTGCACTGTTCAATAAAACCTGAGAGTATAAACAAGAAAGATATTTACTGAGGTAGAGTGAGAATGAACAACTTTTAGAGCTCTTTGTAGTGACAGGAAAGTTGAGCGGTGCCCAAATGTCAACCATCTTCTGACACCAAACAACTCAATACTAACTAATATTTAGATCACCATGTTACCTTTTATTGTTTTGAAAATACTATATTTGCCGAAAGCAATGTATTAACATGATTTATAAGTTTCACTTTCATTTTTGATGCTCTGAGTCTCCCCTCCCATTGCTCCCAATGCTAAGTCACTCCCCCTTCAGACAACTATCACAACACAATCGGTGTACATTACGCTAATGAAACTACTGCACATTGCATCAGGTTTGTGAAGTTGTAGTGCATTGTTTTGTATCATGCTTTTGTATATTTATGGGAAATTGTTGTGCAGAGCCAAAGGTGACGTAGGCTTTTGCACTGAGCACTGGACAGATTCGTACTGCTAACCGTAAAGAGGGTTTGAATAGTGCCTGGGAGAGATCGCTAGATTACTCAAACATGCACGGATAACATAACACCTCTTCAGGCATGTTTTTGATGAGGGAACAACATTATAACATGGTAGAAAGCTCCAAAAAGTTGATTTCGCATAATATCCCTTCTTTAAGTATTCCAGCTTTTCCTGCTAGTGCTAAGTCCCTGTTCATACATATAAGGTGTAAACAGCCCTGGGCCTGCCTTTGACATGTGTGAGCTGTTGGCTGGTGTGTCTGTTCTCACATATGTCTCCGTCTGTGCAGGTCTGTTCTGTGTCTATAAGAACATGAGATGGTCCACTGAGGCATGTTTCCACTTAGGTCTTATCTGATCCTCTGTAAAGACAAATAGCTTACATGGAAATTAGATACATTTTCCTGTAGCCTATTTATTTGCATCCTTCCTGAGAACATGGCTAAACTAACATTTTTTATCAACAGTTTTTTGTTTGTTTAAGTAATCCTGCGTACTGAAGCCATGCCTTCCTGGAGAGCTTTTTGTTCCACCATTCACACTAGGCTTGCACCATCTTAAAAAATATGTGGTTCGATAAACTGTAAATTACTTCTTTCACAACTGTGCCAAAATAAGTCAGACGAAAGCAAGACCAAAGCAGTTCTCGCCTTAGGAGTAAATAAATAACGGGCCTGTAACTTATTTTTCCCCTATGTATTTGAACTAAATTTGTCTTGCCCCAGTAAAAATATATTGTATAAGCAGCTCTTGAGGTCAAAATATGTGCTGTCTGTATCTAAATATAAAGTTTTTTTTGTCCAATAATCATGAAGTGTGCATCAGCATTAGTTGTTGGTAGCATAACTGTGACGGCATAACTCCACTTTGGTCTCTGAAAGTTGTGAAAAGCGCTTATAAGCTCATTGCGGTGAATAATTAGGTTGCTTGGAATCAGGGGCGTCGGACTGGGGGGGTAAAGGGTACTGTTTATCCAGGGCCCAGTGCTGGGAGGGGCCCCTCACAAAGTCTATGATCTGCATTTTTCTTTAGTGTGGGCCCAACATGATGGTTTGTACCCAGGTCCCATAATTTGGTGCTACAGCCCTGCTCAGAATGCAAAAGTAAGTGAAGAATAACTCTGGACCACTGCAAACCGTTTAAAATGAACTAGTTCTGTTTCAGGTAGTGCCTTTAAATCTAGAACTTAAACATTACCTGCAGTATATCATTTTGTGCAATATGGATTATTGCAGTATCATTAAGTTCAATAAGTAAGCTCCAAATTATGCCACTGCGCTCCTCCAGGAAGTGCTCCTAATGTTTTTTAAAGAGCACTTACCTTCAATTGACTCAATATGGTGGTTTCAACTGTAAATTTGTCTTTCATTATGGTGCATCTCCTGCTAACAAACTAGCAACCACTGTTTTTTGCCATATTTAATGCTTCATTTCCCACTATTGCCAGCTCAGGAAAAGCAGGATCAACATTGTTTTACAACATGAAGTATTTCGAAGTTGCTGTAGCCTGTTTTTTACTGTCTTAAAACATGAAAAACAGAACTGGTTCATCTTAAACGGTTTGCAGTGGTCCATAGTGGTATTCCTCCTTATGCATTCTGATCATCCTAATTATTCACCATGATGAGTTTATAAGCTCTTTTCACAACTTTCTGAGAGCAGCATTCTGATCACCTAATTATTCACCATGATGAGTTTATAAGCTCTTTTCACAACTTTCTGAGAGCAGAGCAGAGTTTTGCTGTCATGGTAAAGCTAACAACAACTAGCATGGAAACGCACACTTCCTGATTATCAATAATAGATGAAGACTGCACGCAGCAGACATATTTTGACCTCAAGAGCTGCTTATACCATATATCTGCACTGGGGCAAGACACATTTTGCTCAAATACATGGAAAAAATGGGGTATAGCAAATTCTATACGTTGTGTGTCTAACCTAAGCGCAGATATGCTAATGTTAGTTGTTCCAAATTGCACAGTGTGTTCCCACCGTGTGATTATCTTATAGAGTGACATAGTTCCCTCCAGGGCAGAGTACATGCTATTAGGGAATGAGTGCTACATCTCCAGAGTCCACATGAATGCAGCGCTTTGTGAGGCCATTGTTAAACATGTAAGAAGAAACGCTCTGAAACCAAGGGAGAGGTGTACAATGTCTGTCAATTATTTTGTTACTTTACAAGAAAAATGCACTTGTTTCGTAAGTGCATTTTAAATCTACAATACTGTAAGAAAACCATGAGCTGCTATAGATAAATAGGGTAGATAAATAGGCATTTACTTGTGTAGAAGTGGAATCAGAGCTACATTTCCAATGTCTAATCACAGACTTGAGTTAAAGTTAAATTTGAGTCGAATGTGTCTTGCCCAGTACAGATACATTGTATAAGCAGCTCTTGAGATCAAAATATGTCCACTGTGTACTGTCTGCTTCTGATTATAGAGTTGTTTTGTCCAATCACGTTAGCATGCTAATTGTTGTTAGCTTTACCGTCACGGCAAACTTCCACATTGGCCTCTCATTACGGTGAATAATTAGGATGTTCAGAATACATAAGGTAAGTGAGGAATAACTTTGGACCACTGCAAACAGTTTAAAATGAACTAGTTCTGTTTTTCTTGTTTTTAAGACAGTGAAAATCAGGTACAGCGCCTGTAACTGATTAAATTACCATTCCCCCCTCAGATATGGCTGTTAACTGTCATATCATTTGTTGTTATGATGATTACGTAGATGCAACGCAAAGGGCCAGGTGGAACTTGATTCTTTTATTAGGTCATTTTAGATCAGTATTGTAATTTAAAATGTCTAAAATTTAACATCACGATCCACGGGTGTCATAGATTAAAAGTATATAGCATACAAAATGTCACTGAAGTTCAGAGTTAAAGCTGTGAAAAGTGAGTGAGCATAGTTTGTAAAATAATGAGAAAACCCTTTGTAAATGGGCTGGACTTGTGACTTGTTTTAGATCATAAACACTCGGAATCAGAACTCGGACTTGCACTAGGAAAAATTTTGACTTAAATTGGACTTGACTCACACTAGTCCGAACTCCTGGAGACTTGAACATTGGTCTGACTCAAAAAATTGTAACTCAACAACCACCACGTCCGGGAATCAAACTTGGAGCCTCGGAAGCGCTAGCCGGGTGTGGAACTGTCTCAACAATTAGGCAACCTTCATTTTACATTTTCCTTCACAGTATTTTGAAAGGACTTTACTTGATTTTTAGTCTTAAAAAGGCGAAAAACAAAACTAGTTCATTTTAAACAGTTTGCAGTGGTCCAAAGTTATATCACACTTAGCTTATGCAATCCGAGCATCCTAATTATTCACCATGATGAGTTTAGAAGCGCTTTCACAACTTTCAGAGACCAGAAGGGAGTTTTGCTCTGACAGTAAAGCTAACAACAACTAGCCTGCTAACGCACACCTCCTGATTATCGACAATAAAACGCTTTATAATCCAGACATATTTTGACCTTAAGATTTGCTTATACAGTATATCTACCAGGGCGAGGCCAATTTTGCTTGTGTCCTCAATAAAGCCTAGTTTGTCACTTGGAATCTACAAAATCATCTTGTTTGTGCATAAATGTTGGCGGCTTACGCTCTTTCATCCTTTCAGCTTTACACGTAGGCTGAGAATGATCTGAACTCACTTTCACCCCCATTGTCCCTTCTTGATTATCTTGTGTATTATGTGCCGAAATCCTTTTATGTTTCCTAGGTCACCTCTCCACCTCTCCTCTGGGGTCCCATCCACCCATCCATCTCCCCCCTCCTCCTCCTCCTCCTCCTCTCCTGTGTGAGCCTCCGCAGGTACGTCTGACCACCTAAGTCCAAACAAACATGGCCGACCGCTCTCCGCTGCTGTTTGATATTTTGGGTAATTGATCCATGAGAGGGCTCCATTGATGGGCGCTGTGGGGGCCTCCGCGGTGCAGGAACCCGGCTTCCTTTGGTGGGAGGGTGGGGGGGGGGGCAAAGGGGGGAGCCGAGGGGGGCAG
>KN474635.1:20833-32054 GCA_000787095.1 Periophthalmodon schlosseri
GGGGGGGGGGGTGGGGCAAGGGGTGCAGCCGAGTGGGGCATTGGCGGAGGGCTTTCCCTGGGAGTACCAGGTTACAGTGTGAGAAAGTTTCACGGTATGTTTTTGACAGCGGGGAGGTGGGTGGGGGTGACCGGAGGAGGCCTGGTTGGATGAGGGTCAGTGGGGTTGGTGGTGAAGCAGAGCGGGTCCACTGCGGCCGAGGGGAGGGAGGGTAACTGAATATGCTGTTAGCTCAGAGTAGAATTTTACACAGTTAGAGGGTTACTGTTTAAAGCCTCAATTGTTTAGTGACATTGTGAGGTGAACTGTTCTCGAGGGTTCAAAGTTCAAATCTAAGTTAAAGGGGCTGTATTCTTTTCATGTAATAAAGTAAAATTTGCCTTGCCCCAGAACAGATATATTGTAAAAGCAGCTGTTTCGGTGAAAATGAAAGTGTTCTATCATCTGTGAACCAGGAAGTAAGGCTGGTGCATTGTTAGCATGCTAGTTGTTGTTAGCATTACAGTGACAACAAAATACTGAAAGTGCTTATAAACTCATTGCAGTGAATAATTATAATACTAAGATCGTGATAGGAAGTGTGGACTGCTGCAAACAAGTTTAAAATGAACTAGTTCTTTTTTTTACATTTTTAATACAGTAAAAGCTCTTACTAGGTTGTTATGCTATGTTCCACAGTATGACATTAAACCTCTCGATCTCGTATTCATTCAATTAAGTCTTTTTTTTGCCAGTAAAAAAATAAACCCTGACAACATGACTTAGAACGCTCACTTCTCCATAGATCTGACTTTTAACATGGCCTGAAAGAGTCACCTGCTGGTCTCTATGGAGATAGACAGACAGGTTTAATATCATACAGCAGACAGGCAAAGCAAGAACATCCCCACTGAAACCATAATGTTACGCTGTGCACCTTTAATTTGATAAAAGTGTGATTTCTCATACTTCATTATGGGTCCTGGGGAATGTTCTGGAAAAAGTACAGAACAGACATTAAATTTTCAAGGCTTTTAATACTGCAGCATTACACATAATGCTAATATTGTTGGATTACTACTTTGTGCATACATAAATGTTGTTATGTCCCTGAGCAAGACACCCCACCTCCACTGCCCACTCCTATTACAGTATATACACACACACATATTTTTTTTTTTGTTATATAGCGCTTTTCCACCTTCAAGGCACTCAAGGCACGCGCTTTACATCAAGGAACCACTCACCTAACCTTCAAGGCCTCAAGGCACGCGCTTTACATCAAGGAACCACTCACCTAATCGCACACACATTCATACACCAGTGTACAAAGTGTCTTGCCCAGTGACACAATGACAGCATTCATCTGAAGAAGCTAGAATTGCACCGCCAATCTGTGGGTCAGTGATCCAGTCTGATTCTGAAGTTTATGTCGAGAGCGGAATTCGAACCACCAGATCAGTGGACGAACACTACCAGCTGAACTACTGTCAGTATATGTGTATACAGTGTGTGGCTGGTTGCAACAGGAATGACTGTGGCAAACCATTATCACAGAGGGAAAAGCCAAAAGGACGCAGACATATGGTTTTAAATACTTGTGTGTTCCAGCTATATGTGACATGTCTGCTCCTGCCAGATAAGCTTTCACTGAGACTGCGGCCCATAAATTCAAGACACAACTTACTACACCCCCAAAGGCACTGGCAGCCAACATAATTATTCTCAGACGTGTTTTATGTTATATTCATACGATTATATTTATTTACTTTTAACTATATGGTTGGTAACTTGTACTGTTGTCATGATACAAACATGTCCAACTCAATTTTGATTCTAAGGAATAGACTTGATACTCTATACCGATTCCAATACCACGATGATAATAAAAACAGCACTTTATGTAGACAATAGAATGTATTTTTAAGATTAAATCATAGTACTTTCTTTTATGTTACAATGTGGTACATGTTTTTTTATTAGTCTATGTGTCTTATACTTGTTCTGATACAGCTCAAGATCATTCTAAACCTATTCAAGAAAGGTTCATTTCTGTCCTGTGAATGTAATTTTTTTTAGTATCGATACTTGCTCAAATGAGTATCTACTTTCTATACTAGTTTTTCTATCAATTAGTATATTAGTATTAGATTTTCGATACTTGTGACAACCTTAGTAACTTGTATTTAGAATAGACAATTTTGTAGGTTCACAAGTTGTTGGCATTGATTTTGTGTGAAAAACAGTTGAATCCTATTTATTTATTTGCCCTCTAATAAAATGGAACTGTGCCTATTGCATTTGTGTCTTATCAGGCTCCATCAGAGGGGCACGTCCCGGACAAAGCCGAGGTCAGCAGACTGCAGCCCATAATGCGTGAGAGCCAGGGGCCACTGTTGTCATGGTAATCTCTGAACTTTTGACATGCACAGAACAGGGTCTTAATGCACAAAAAGGCCTCCATTGGAAAGTGCTGATTGGATTTGAGCAGAGGGTGGGGCTAGCGTCATGTGACCACGCCCAGTCTTTGAACAGAGAAACCTGATCAGGATCAAACCACTGCACACTGTCTCATTCTGTGACATAAAAGCTTCAAGTGGAGCCAGACACGTGTAACAACTAAACATTTAACATTACTTTTATCATGCTTCTTTAAACTGTTGCAGGATTTTGTTGCTAGGGTTACCACGTTTTTTTTCAGATGTCAGTTTCTCACCTCAAAAATCCACAAGGGATACCCACATTTGTCTTCACTTTTGCTTTAACTTTTTTTTCAGATGTCAATTTCTCACCTCAAAAATCCACAAGGGATGATCAGATATGGATTTTTTTGAGCTGATCCCATTTTTATGTTAAGTAATAGTGAAGTTTACAGATTAATTTATCACTTTGGTAAAAATAACAAAATGTATTTATCTGGGATATAAATTCATATTTTCACTCATGAGTCTGTTCAAAAAGACAATTCTGATGCACTGAGGACAAACTGGGAATGACACATGGGCACACAGATACTTAAAAATATGCAAAATATTGGCAACATTTTCAATATTGGACCGATACGATGTCTATATATATCGGAGGGGATTTCTGATATTGCCGATAACCGATATATCATCCCTAAAATCCACCTGTTAGACCCATGCTGTGTTGAAAATAAAAGTCTATTCGTAGCACTAAAATAAAATTGCTCCAATAGATTTTTAGGTATATTGTTTTGTAAACATTATTGTCGTACATGATTAAAAACAGTTGCCGTTTTTTATGGGATTGTCTAAAGAGGATATTTATTTTATTCATATCTCTTAAAGGTGCACTGTGTAACCTGCTTGCATCCACTGATATATTAAAGTTTTACCTGGAATCCTCCATGGTATGACCCAAGTGATCTAAGTTGCATTTTTTCAATTACAGATGTTTTTTGCTAAGAAGATACAAAAAAACGAGCATTCTTACTCTGATTGGGCTCGCCCCTCCACAAAGTTGACCTGTAACTCGACCTGGTGGCATCACCTGCTTGTCTTCATAGATAGATTCAGAGATAGATAAGTTTAATACCAAACTGTGAAACATTCCAGGCAAAGCAGTAACAACTCCATGGAGACAAGCGGGTTGCAACCCCTTCTCTGGAAAAGTGCATAGTGCACCTTTAAGATAGTACAAAGTTCCTGTCCAAATCTAAATCTAAATAACCCACCATTTTAACTGAGGGATATAGCAGACTCATTTGTAGGTTCATTCCTCCTCTTTAAAACATTCTCATCCCTTATCATCCCACCCTTCTGTCCCCGCCCTGTCTGTCCTCAGCCCCTTTCTAAGCATCTGATTTGGGGTACCCTTCTCCCCCTTCCCCTTCTCCATGAAAAAGCCTTCTGTTGGGACCGCGAGTGTGGCATTACCTGGACACTTCTCCTGTTTCACCACACCATACAACACAGGCGGCCTTCCGACCAGTCCACAGCCAAGTGCAGGAGACCCAGCCCAAACACCACAACACAGAGGCCTCTACGGTGTCTCCTGGGGGACAAAAAGGACATTCAGGGCACAACAAAAGCCGTCACACAGGCAAAGCGCTGAGGCACATATAGCTATTGTTAAGTAGGAAGTGACATAACCAGGCTGCAGATAGGAGCAAATAAACTTTAGAGCAGTTACAGCTGGGACGCTGTTCTGTGGGAAAACCAGACCTGCAAGTTGATATTAATTGGTTTGGTTGGTTGAAAATAAACAAATTGTACGCAACAGTGAGGTTTAATCAAGCAGCAACTTGCTTTTAAGTGTTGCCCAATTCCTCTCTACTGTGCTTTTTAGTTTACAAGAGCAATTAGACGACTTTGATAAGAGTTTATACCAGGGTCGCACGATTTAGGAAAAGTATGTGTTTGTGATTTTTCTGACAAGCATAGCAATTAGATTTGATCAAAGTTCACATTTTAAACACATCCACAGGAATTGACAAAAACAAAGTTATACAAGAATCCAAATCAGAACATGTTTGTAGAGATCTAAACTAGGGTCAGCAGTTTTTATGCAGAATATAATAGGATATTTTGTTGTTTGTGGAGGAAAAAAACGGTACTAAAATTGCAGTCTTTGCTAATTTCGTCCATTGAAATTGCAAGTTTGGTTCGATTGCAATATATTGTGCAGTCCTAGTTTATACAGGCAAAAAGTTAACCCTTCTTCAAATTAATTATGTGATTTATGGGTTCATGAGTCAGTGAATTGTGTAAAGTTGCAAATTTTGTGAAAATCTTTGTTTTGTTGAGAATTCCATTTGCGGCAATATGCGTATTTTGGGAATAAATGGGGTTGAATAAATGCAGTATTGTATTGAGTATGTAAGATAATGGTCCCTGTTATCTAGGCACTACTTCAGATTGAATATGTGTGGTTTTCAGACCAAGGCTTACTTTGTTTTCATACCTGAGTTTCAACTGCTTATTAGGTGTGTGAGAATCAAAAGGCCAAGGGACTTAAAACCGGGACGAGTGGGCCTATTTACTCTCACACACCTGGGATACGGTCCTGAAGAAGTCAGACTGCAGATGGCGCTGTCGTCCTGCCGGTAGGAAGACAGGGCCTAAACCTGTTTAAATCAGCTGACCACACACATCACAGCAACAGCATGTGACCACCCTGAGGAAGAGCGCTAGTGGGTAGTCAAAACTGTCAGGTATGAAAACAAACTAAACCTTGGTCTGAAAAAAGAATCTATTAAAATAAATAATTGAAGACCAGATGAAACTCGTGTGGTTTTCCTTGTGTGGATATTTCTAAAAAAAAAAAAACGAAGAAAAACAATATGTAAGGTCAGTTTCCTACTACTTTGTGAAACACTCCCCAAAACTTTAACATTTATAGGACCATTAAGTGTATATTTGGGTAAGTTTGTAATAGACAACTGGTTGGAATAGAAACCACATATATAGGAAAAGTTCTACAGCTTCAAGAAATCTTAAAACAGACGTCTGAACAACACAAAGGCTTCAAAGGTAACTGATCTTTTTCACATGTGCAGCTCATAAGAAAAAGACATCAATACAAGTATTTGTGTTGTGACCACACCCAGAGCTACAGGCAAACTGCTCCTGATGGATGCACGGAGGTGACTTTGGCTGTCAGGGCTTACGTTTGTCATATGCTGGGGCTTAGCCTGCAGCAAAACAATTTAAAGCATATAATAAAAAGCAGTCAATGAGAGGAAAGTAGCAAAACAAAAATACTATAGGGCCAATAATAATGCAAATTTATTTAAAATTACAATTAATTTAGTAAGTTTGGAAACAAGACTACCTAAAGTGATAAAAGTTAATGATCACGAGGCTATCTGATATTTTTGTAGTTTGGTCTTGATTTGATGGGCTACAGATAAAAATGGGATACTGCTGCCCTCTCGCGGAAAATGTGTTCATTACAGCCAGTGACTCAAATCTCAGCAATGGTACAGCACACCATGAATTTTCCAACTTAATTCTGTAGTTGAGGTTTAGTTTGTACATTCAGCCAAAAAAGGACAAATTCTAGTTTAAGCATTATTTTAAAACCTGGATTCTGAGCCATCAGTCATACTGTCTAGAAGGCAAATATAACCTGGCAATAGACACATCACAATTGTCAGAGTATTTTATATAACAGTTATACCAGAAAAACAAAACAAATTGAAGTGTTTTAAAATGAACCACTTTACTCTTCTCACATGACATCCTTTACATTTTCAATAGAAAAATAAAATAGCCTGTTCTGAGCACATTTCGATTGGGTCTATTCAAAATCAATGAGAAATATAGACTCGAAAATATCTCTGCTGCACTGTCATTCAGAGGAGCACATTCACGGAGCTTATCATTTGGTTCAACGTGTCTATTTTCTTTATCAGGTTTAAACGCTGCAGCCCGAGTGTGAAGGGTCTGTGGACGAACCAGGAAGTACGAGCAGAAAATGTCCAGCAGGCAGGAACCATGCATAGCCACAGGTCAGAAACAAGCAGAGCAGAGGCAGCTGGGATAAAGGCTACAGACAGGTGAACACATGTAGTTCCACAACTGACAAAAGAACAATGGCTGTCAGAAATCACTTTGCCCCCTTTTTAATATCCTAAATTACCTGTATAAATATAGCTTTGCAGAATTCTTCTGATGTCATTAGCAACTGTTATTGCTCATTTCAATCTCGCGCACAATTTTAGCATATGAAAATAAGCTAGTAAATGATCTTCCTCTGCCATAAGGCAAGAAATATCTACACAGAATTAACAAACATTCTTCCATAAACAAAATGTTTTACAAGTCAGTAGGTCCAAATAAAAGTTTGAGACTATTTACAATAGATAAGTTAGTGACTGGTTAGCTTTTTCGGTTTGAACAGTTCTGAAGATCCTTGGACATCTTGTCAGTCTCCTCCATGTCGTGGTCCTACCACACAAACATAAATGATTATAATGACAGTGGAGAGGAGAGGATGTGAGAGCCAGGGGCGCACTTACTTTCTTGAGCACAGTCAGCAGCTCTTTGACTGTAGTGAGGAGAGTGCTGGACGTTTTACTGAGGTGACTGTGGTAAACGCTCTTCTGCTCCTCTGTGGACTTTAGAGCCTCTTCAGTCTGGCTCAGAGCCTCCTTCACTTCCTCCAGCTCTTTGGACAAGGCTTTGTTGGCCTGCTCTAACTGCGTGATCACCTTGACATCCTCCTCTAGATCAGACGAGAAAAATAATCAACTGAAGTATTAAAAGCCCAAATATTGATCATTATAGTGTGTTCTCAGTCTAAAAGCATGTGCCAGTCTGCTCAGCTACAGCCATCACAGATGAGTGAATAGTGTGTGGAGCAGAACTGGACCTTACTGTTGCAAAGCTCAAATTGAGCCAGATCATTGTCCTGATGGACTACTGACACAGAGTGTAGCTTGCAGGCTGCTGGGTCCTGGTATTCTCAGTCTGCTTATATCTAAGCAGATTCATGATGGCCCACTATAGCAGTGCTATTTCATGCATTCCATCATACCCATTTTGTTGTCCTGAACAAAGAGCTTCTGTTCTATATCCTCTCGTGCCTTCTCGCTCTTCTCCAGTTTGTGCATCATGCTGCCCACGTCCACCATAGCCCCATTGTACACTATCAGATTTCCAGATTCACTGGCCTCAGCCTGAGGACGGGCCTTGGGAGCAGGAAGCAGGGCCTTGTTACCTGAAAACAGAAATAAATCTACTGTGAGCGAAAAAATACAAAAAAAGATTTAACATTGTGATGATCTAATTAGCCTCAGATAAGTGTGGAAGTATTGTCCATCAATGCTTCAGCGTGGTGCATGATTTCTCCTCACAGACCAAAGTGTAGAGCTGCATGACACCAAACTCACCGAGCAGGTTTTCGATGTGTGCGTCACTGAGTGAAGGAGCAGGCTCATCCTTGCCTCCGTCTGTTAGTTTACGGTAGTAACAAGATTCTCGTACCACTGGTTTGTTCAGCAGCTTCTTTACCTGCACAAAGCATTTCACATGTCATTCAGAATTACACAACGGTTGACCAGTCTGCCACTTACAGCTGGTGTGAACATTCACCTGAGCTCTGGAGAGGTGCAGTCCTAAAGTATAAAGGATTTCCTCTAGGTCTCGCTCCAGCAGGTAGCCACAGTGACTCTGGTCAAAGTACACAAAGGCCATCAGCAGCTCCCGGTTATACGTCACCATCTGTTTCTTTTCCTGAGAAAAACACATACCATCAACTGAGTTTTACAAAGAAGTTTTGTTTTAAGAAAAGAGTCCAATTTCCATATTAAAAAGGAATGTAAAAGGACATTTACGACAAATAAGCCCAGCTGTCCTCAGACCTCTCCTTTTTCAAAACCATGTTATGTGAACTATAAAGCAAACTCAGTTTTGATTTTCCACATTTTTAATTAAGAAATGGAATAGGAATAGCACATCATTGTTTGCTTTAAGTTTAAATGGTGGTAAAATCTTTTCCTAATCACACAAGTAGAGCTTTATAATGATTTCACATAATTCAAGTATTTGCTTAAGCAACTGTAAAACTGAGCTTGAATAAATCATTAGGCCCACCTTGTCTTTGGAGGAGCGCTCCTTGGAGGACTTGCGGTCGTCCTTACGATCCTTCCTGTCTCGGTCATTGGAATCCACCTCATCTTTATCTAAAGACAAAAATGTGACATTACATTTCCAAATTGCACTATTTTTGACTGTACGTAATGAGAAGGACGCAGATAAGTGTGGAAGTGTTGTCCATCATCACTCAGCGTGGTGCACGAGTTCTCCTCATAGACCATGTGTGGGATGAACGTAAAGACGATGTGCATCTGAGCAGGCAGAGCTTTACCTTCATCGTCCTCATCCTCGTCAGCGTCCTCGGCCTCCAGAGGGTCGTACTCTTCTGCTTTGGCTGGACTGCTGTCGTCTTCATTCTCATCTTCATCTCTGGACTCCTCTTTTTTCATCACCCTCTCTTCAGGCTGATCACACACACACACACACAGCAGAGATACACATTTTTGTTACAAGATGAACACAATAAATCCTTTAATGTCCATTTGGACAGAGAACCGCCTTTGGACACAGAAGTACACTGGCTCGTGACTGTACCTTGCGTTTATCCTCCTCGTCCTCTTTGAGCTTCTTTGTGACTGGTTCCTCTGCATCCTCGTCCTTTTCCTTCTTGATTTCACGTTTTTCAGTCTCTTTCTTCTCTGCGTCTTTTTTAGCCTTCTTCTCCTTTTCCTTCTTCTCGTCCTTTGAGGGGAGTGCAGCCAGAGCTTTATAAATCCGGAAACCAAAATCTCGCTGTAGCATTTCATTGAAGAGCTCGGCAAAAAGTGAAACCTAAAAATACAAGAAAATTACAAATCCAAATTAAAATATCATAGTTACACTTTGCATTCAGCTTTGTTAAATGCATCTAGTTACTTCAAACGAGTGCTCCTTGTTGTCCTCCAGCCTGTAGTCCAGCAGCACGCTCAGAGACATGACGCTGCAGTCAAACTTGCCGTTCTTGGCTGCCCAGTTGGGGTGCACCAGGATTGTGGGCTCATCAGGGAGAATGTAGCGCCGCTCTCTCCGCTGACGTTCAAGTTCCTCCTGTTTCTTCCTCTCCTCTTCCTGAACATGACATTTTTTGTTTCAATTAGACATGTAGCCAAAACAAGAGGCAAAAAAATCAATAAATCACAGTAATATAAACCTCTTTGTCTTCCTCTGTGCGAACTGGCTCCTCTTCCTCTGGAACTTTGGGCTCCACCTTTTCGGGCTCTTTGGATTCTTCCACCTGCTCCTCCACTTTGAGCTGCTTCGTGAGGCGGGCGATCAGCTGGGACTTCAGGCCTTTAGAACTTAAAGAGCGGCAGTCCAGCTCTTTACGGAGGTCACTCACCTTCAATATAAACAAATGAATTCACATAAAAAAATTAAAAAAAAGGAGGAAAGGAAAGGAAAATCTATAACACAAAAATGACATTTGAGGTGCAGGAGATCTGTGGTACACAAGAATGCGGAACATGGCCACATTTTGGTTTTGACTAAAGGGGTGTATTTTTTGAGCAAACTCAGCTCGTTTAGTCCACATTATGAACATTAAGAAATGGAATAGGAATAAAACATTGCGTCAGGCTAAAACGTAAAGCATGCCTTGGTTTTGACCTTATGTTGGATGCATGTTCAAAGTACCTTCATAGACTTCGGATCGAGCTTGGACCAGTGCGTGGGAGTACTGACGTCCTTGGACTCGCTGTCGTCCTTGTCGTCTTCCTCCTTGGAGACAGATCATGACAGAGACAGGCAGAGAGAAGAAGGGAGGGGTGGGAGAGCACACAGTCAGTACAGCACTCATGGTGGTGGGACGTTCTAGTAGATCCGTGCAAGAAGCATCGGCACATCTGACTTATGTTTGTACATTTAGTGAGCTTGACTGTGCTTAAATCCACTGCTACTGAGGCATACACAGTACAGCTCTCTAGCTTTTATAAAGACCAACACAAAAGCCCCCCAGCTGCCAATCAACCAATCTGTGGAACACAAAAAAGGTCAAATCAATGAGAGGTGTGTGGGTGCAGCAGGTGAACTCAAGCTGGTCTCCAAACAGTGGACAAGGCCCTAGTATCATCTATACAATATTTACAATGTGTGTATTTTTACAGCCTACGTTACATGTAGCCATCTGTGCTTCTGTCCAACCAACTGCCCTGGAAAAACCAAGCTCTAAATGGTGGTCCAAATGAAAATGTCAAAATCCAACATTGAGGACAGACAGGAAACAGGGGAGGGGCTGGGGGAGGTTCTCTTTTCAGATGGGGTCGACTCGATGTGAAAAAAGAACACATTGAAATGCACAGCTGACTCCACACATTCCAGCGTTTGACTTGAAATTGGAAAAGATTCAATATTTAGACAAGGAGATGTCATTTTTGTTCAAATTTTAAACATGGAATTGCCAATCGCCCAATTAAGCGGCGTTTTGAGAACTGGAATTTGTTTTACCAGCTGCCATTGGGGCCTATTCTGCGTCCACTGAATGTGTCTGCTGGATACGGGGTGGTGGGGTGGGATGAAGGAGAGGAGGGGGGACAGGTGGAGGGTTAAACAGAAGAAGCCTAGGTGAAGTGTGCCTCTGTGTGTTTACAGGGGAGTGTGCGGTGTATGCTGTGTATCTGGACTTTGTATGTTCTAAGTCCTGTGCCTTCCTGTGAGAAGCGGAAAATGAGAAGAAGGAGGGATTAGCGGGTCAGTGCCTGTTC
>KN474635.1:35984-58205 GCA_000787095.1 Periophthalmodon schlosseri
GCGGCTGTCTGCTGGGACAGCTGGTAGTTGGCTGCAGACTGAGTGCTGAGGGAGGCCGCAGCCAGAGCAGACTGCTGAGAGTACACAGAGGGAGAGGCGCCCAGGAGAGAGGGCTGCTGCACACCCAAAGCTGCACACAGAACAACACATTTATTTAAGAGAATGAGTTTTCGGTCGTTTTCACACTGCCACTAGTTAGGTTGACGTAAAAGAGCATTTGCTCCGAGAGCGGTGCACTTGGGCCGGTGTGAACCCAACAGTCTCATTATGATTTGCATTAAAAGTCCACCCCGGAAACGCTTGAAACAGGAGGTCTCGGAGCTTCTCCACTCCACTCTGATGCAGGGCAAGTGCAGCGTGAATGCGGCTGAAAAAAGCACTCGGCTCACGTATATATTTGCATGAATGGGTGCTGCAGAACTGCTGGTTGACACGTTCATCTGATAAAGAAATTTGGATCATGTTAATATCAGCGACATGCCTCCGTCTGCGGGGAGCCTTGGTCTGGCACTGTCTGTGTGTCCTTCAAAAAGCTTTTTTTCTGCTGTCACCAGCCCACATACTCCTCATGTGTGCTTAGCCACAGGTGAAAGCAAAGAACACAGCTATAGCGCCAGAAAATGCCTCTTCATGAAGTTCTGTCTACTTGAAGAGCCTTGTCATGGAGATTCATTTGGCAATCAGCTGATGGACTCTCATGTGGCTCATGGTGCGTGTTAGGGGTGAATGATGCGCGGTGCATGTGAACAAGACCGACCCAAAAGTAAAGTAAACAGAACTAAATCTAGTGCGCACTGGGGTCGGTCCATAGAGCTCAGGAAGATGTGTGAAAACGACCTTAGTCACAATGAGATACGATCTATTTATCATGTTTACTGTGTATACTCACAGTGCAGACTGTTGAGGTCCAGGGACTGTCCCGAGTGCCCCGGCTGGGACACTGCAGTGGCGGCAAACTGAGTCGCCCATGGGGGGTTCTTCTGTCCCCCGAACTGGGCCATGACTCACGGTGATAAGATAAAGTCTATTCTCCAAAGGCCGATGCTTCACCTGAGGAAACACATCAAATCTATCAATAACTTAATCGTTTCAGTGAAGCGAAGTTGTTATCATTACACCAAAAAATACTAACACTACAGGCCAGTAGCTCCGTAAATGTACACAACAGGAAAACCGCGCAAACCCTAGACTCGGGCCTCATGCATCCATCTTTATTATACTGTTACAACTGATGAATCTGTAAATTAGACCGGACTTGTCATCAGGGACATAACGTGCAGCCCATACCGCTCGCACATTTCGCTGACACAGCAGTGCTCCAAGGATAGCGGCTAACATTAGCTTATGTCTTTAGCTTCAGTTCGCCTCGTGAAGACTTTTATTATCTTAACGCTGAGCAAGCGGATTACATTTTATAATGACTGATAGTTCCTTCGCGGTGTATAAGGCGCATACACGTTTCTGTACCGCGGAACTTCGTGAGAGCACAAACCTCGACGGAGACAGTGGATGTGTAAAGCTAGAGGTTACATAACTGTTAGCTTTGTGAAGAGGCGCTCTTGCTGCATTTGTCTGCACGAGGCCTGTGCTCGCGCAAACGCCTGCAGTCAGGAAAACTGTAAACATGCACCAACCCGCGTACCTGCGTGAACACACGGCCGCTAGGATCAAACCAGCTTTAGCTTACCACAAAATGCACACTCAAACACAAAGAAAACGCAATGTAAATATAACATCTGCTCTAAGCTCACCTCTGTCCTCTGCACCGGCCTCAGATAGTACACTGCGCATGCGCAAAGGAGGAGGAGGTTTATTATTGAACACGTGCAGGCCAAACACCAGCCATAAACAAGACATGGAGACTAAAGTAATGAAGTTAGATCAAATTTAAGTCTACTCTGCCAACAGATGTTTTAGGAGCTTATAATTCACCAATAGGTTTAAGAAAAAAAAACATGTATTTATGCCATATAATTTGTCAAATAAAGTTTTAGAGTGATTTCATACATGAATACTGCTTTCCTTGATATTGAACGGGAAAACAGCTTTTACACATAACTATAAAACATCTTTACATTAAAATATATCACATATACAGTCACAGATGAGTTATAAATACAAAACAAATGCACTCAGTACTATGCAATGTGATATTTACACTTTTGTTTTTATCAATAACCGTTTCTTTGTTTATTCTTGCAGTTTATGTTCAACCTCTTGGAAAACCTTTGCATTGACTTCATCAACTTCATCTTCAACCTTAAGAATGGAAAAATATATATGTTAAATTAACAAGGTAAAAGACATTTGTATTGACATTAATATATTATTATTAACATGTATTTTTTACCTGTTCCACTTTGTCAACCTCTGGGATATAAAACTGCATCATGTTTTGAATCCCACTTCGTAAAGTAACTGTGGAGCTTGGACAACCAGTGCAGGAACCAACCAGCTTTAGCTTCACAACTCCATCATCAAAGCCTTTAAAGATGACATCACCTCCATCCTCCTGTACGGTTGGCCTGTCAGGAAGAAAGCAACATGTTGGACATATACAAAACAACTACTCATTTCATTTCACTGTTGAACTTGTACCTGATTCTGGTGTCCAAGAGTTCTTTTATGAGTGATACTACATCATCATCATCTTCACAATGACCTACAATAAACAAAAGTCTAAGTCTGATCACTGTGATTATTCCCCCTTATTTTACTATCACCCAATTAGTATAAGTATATATTATTTTCAAATTCTTGCACCAATCCTAAAATAATAATTTAAATGTAGTATAAAAGTAATAATATACTGCATTTACTGATAGGGTCAACCTCTTAGCAATCTAAATACATATATTCTGAACCTACAGTTGAACACGAGAACTTCATCACTACTCACTGCTTTCATTATGTATTGCACCAGTTGTTACAGGGTCACCACTTTCAAAAAACTTAGTAATAGCTTCCATTGCATGGCGTTTGATGTGTGTCCACTCCATCTCCTCATCTGTCTACATATGCAGCACAAGATGTTAATACTTGTTTTACAATTACAAAACAAATCCCATAGAGTTGGTCTATTTACCTTTGTCAGTGTTATGAAGTCCGGGCCAAAGAACACACTTTTTACTCCTTCAATGTCAAACAAATTCCTGGAGAGAACATATGTTCAAACAGACTACAGAATGTACGGCATTTCCTCAAGTTATTTCACCTTCCTCTTTTCATTTCAATGGCACTTTTTGTCTAGATCTATTTAATATATTATATGATTTTAATACTAAAAATATCATTTAATTCAATATCTATCTGCTTATCTGGCATATACGTTTCTTTGGAATTACCATCTATCTCATCTCACCTCGCAAAACAAATAACAGAAAGTCCACGTTCACACTTGTGATAACAAAAAGCTTGTGCCTATATTCAAAAATAATAAGCCACCCTACTGATGCTGTGTAGTGCTGACGTTAGAGAAAACTAAAGAATAGACCAATCTTCTCTATGCACAGTCCATCCCAGAGCAGTTTTGAATAAACATAATAAATCCAAAGTGGGAAAAGTGATGAAAGATTATATATCACAATGGTTAATGGTTTAAAGATAGACCCTTTTTATATATTCTATGTCTAGTCTGGACATACACTGGACAACTCTGTCAACTCCAGACTGGACGTATGTTTTTGTTGGCTGTTAAATGAAACTCTCAGTATAGTTGTTGCTGTAATAAATTGAGTAAGTCCAGCCAGAACAGATTTAGTATTTAGGAAAAAGATGAATTGTAGAAGTGAAGTGCTTATAGTGCATTTGATAATTCCCTTTTTCACCCAGAAAACAAACCTGGCTAAAGTGGAGCACTCAGCCGAGCTCGGGGAAGGGAAATCCAGTGTTCCATTCCCGAGTACTGCTCTCCCAGGCAGAAACTTCAGGCTCAGCGGGTTTGGTGTATCCTGTGTTTCAATGGACAAGGCTCTCCCTGAGTACAACAGTAAACATGATAGGATCAATCACTTACAATCACGAGCTTAAGGGCAGTTTAAAGTTCATGGAGTCATTCCTACTGGATACAAGTGTGCTCCTTGTCACAGACTGCAGTCTTCTGGACTCTTGGCCCCTGGTCTGTGTGTGGTATGAGGCCCACGAGCTGTCGGGGACCCTAAAAGATGAGACAGACCATTTCTGGCTTTAGTCACTATTTTACTATAACAATACTTAACTTACATATCATTACCACAACAACGGAAGGAAATACTTGCAAAATTCGTTATATGAACGTGATACAACCAAATCAGACTAAGACCTAACATACATAATCTCTATAAAAAGCGTAAAAAACGAAAAAGACACCGACTGGCGTCTTTAAGAATCTGGTTAGCATTAGCATCTTCCATACAGCTGTCTTGCTAGCATCCAATATCACACTAACACACAAAATAAGTAGTTTTGTGATTTATCATTAACTTAAATGTCATCATTTTATTCTTATACCGAATTTGAGTCACATTTCTTGTCCGTAATAGCTGAAGGAGAGCCCATCCCATGCGCGCCGCCATCTTGTTTGTTTTGGAAATGAGGACCCCGTGTGGCAGACGAGGACAACTCCGGACTGCACTGACCTCAACTTTCAACAGTCTGATCTGCTTACCCGCGGGCCGTGGGAGATTCATATACACAAGATTGGTTTGTTTTGGCATTTCTGAACTGCGTCTTCCAACTTAGGTCTAAGGTTTCAATGATTGTTAAGTTTTTTTTTATCAGAATGTTACTTGTAGAAGCCAGAGGATCTAGTGTCTTGTGTAAGAGCCTGCAGAGAAAAAAACTAACAATTCACTGGGCTGCAGCTGCTGTGAAGTTAAAAAAAAAAAGTTATATAATAAGGCGTTCCTTTAGATCTGTCTGGGTAGGAGGCTCCAAAAAACAAGGAGTTGAACTACGTGTCTGCAGTAATCCAAGCATCTTTGCCAATGGGCCAATATTCAAAGTGGTCTTAGTAGCAACAACAATCCTTCTAGCAGTTTGTATGTTAAGTAATACATCCTACTGCTTGATACATTTGCTTGATACAGTTTTGCCTAATAATTGTTGTCATTTTTAAAGTTTTTTTTTTTTTTTTTTTACTTTTATTGTATTGGTATAATGTTCACCTGTAAAAATGGCAAATTTGACTGGTCTCCCACTTATAGTACACTTGGGCTAGATTAGCTCTCCTGGCAAGTAGTGTTGTCACAATACTAAAATTTCAAACTTAATTTTGATAAGGACCTGGCTCGATACTCATTATCGGTTTCGATACCACAAAGATAATTAAAAACACCTTTTCTTTAGTATCAATACTTGTTCAAATGAGTATCTAGTTTTGATACTAGTTTTGGTATTGACTACTATCTAATTTTCATACTTTTGACAATCCTAATGGCAAGTCCAGAATGATATGTCTTCGTAAAGTATTGGAGAAGTGTGTATTCTGGATCCCAGGCAATAGAATAGTAGCATACATTAACTGATATAGACTAAATATATTGTTAAATAGCCTTTCAGTGAAATAATCATTTTTAATATATTGAGCTGATAATAGAGTCGAGTAGAGTCGAGTAGAGTTATACATATACCCAAAGGTAGTGTCTGTTTCATTTAATATAATCATTTATATATAATCAGAGGTGGGTAGTACTCAGTTACATATACTTGAGGAACTTTTTTAAAGACATTTTCTAGCAGCATATTTTTACGACTACTTGAGTAATATTTTGTAATTGATGTAACAGTACTCTTATTTGAGTAAAGGTTTTGTTCCTCTTTCCACTGTGAGTAACTCTACAATAGACAAAAGCTTCACATCAAGAATATTAATGATTTGAACATTTGTGTTTCTGGTACTGTTTCTTCAGATATGATTTAGTTTGTCTCATTTTTGTGTCTATACTTTGAAAATACCAGATTTTGTACATTATTTAATGTTTTATTTATTTATTTTTATTTTGTCCTTCAAATTACATTAACTTCAAATTATAACTCAAACATTACGTCCAGACAGTTACTCTTTAAGTTACTCTTATTTGACTTAAGTATTTCCTAAATACTTTTTTCACTCTTACTTGAGTAATTTCTTGGACCACTACTTTGTACTTCAACTTGAGTAATACTATTCTGAAGTAACATTGGCTACTCCACCCACCTCTGTTTATAGCAACTCTGCACAATGATTTGAATGTGAAAATCCATTACATATAACCGCATTTCCTTATATTACATGACCAGAGCATGTGTTGATGCCATCCAACACCTGGATGGCATCAAGAAATACGCAGCGCTACCCAAAGAATTCACGGTATGTTCTAACTATCCGATTAACCCTTTTGTAACCGCTGCTCCCACTTCACTGCCTCCCTTGTGATTAATATAAACACTTTTCTTATTGCAAGAGCGTTGGGGATGCAGAAGTTTTGTCAGTTGTGTAATAAAACAAACAGCAGGCAGGCAGCAGAACCAAGCCTGTTTCTCAAAGTTTGTTCTGGCAAAGTGAATTAAGGTGGTGCCGAGAGGAGTGGCAGCCTGAGGGACGCTCCCATAAATAGAGCAGAGCAGTGGAGTGAATGATGGAGCCTCCAAACACTAGGATCAGGACTGACTTGAGGATCAAGCTGAGCTACCATTATTACACTACACAAAAGTACTATAATCTCCTCTGAGGAATTTAAAAGCGTTTGAAAACGTCACCTGCTAAGACTTAAGGATTTCAGCTTCTTAATAATTGTGTTGTTTTTTTTTTTTTGCTTCTTTTCACAAAGACATGGTTCTGTGGATACTCTTCCCCATCACTCTGGCCTTCATATCATTCGTAGGAACGTGGTCGGTGTAAGTACATTCTGTGATGCCAAAAAATACTAAATATTTGAATTGAATTGAGTGTAACTTCATTGCTTGGCTTTTTTTATTTTAAGCAACTAAACTGAACCAGAAAGAAATATTTTTTATTTTATTTTGTGATTTGTAAACTATCACCCTGACAGTAAATTGTATCAAAATAGTAGTTAAACATATCAGTAGTAGTAGTTGTAGTTGTAGTAGTTGTAGTAGTAGCTGTACAATTAGTAGTGATAAGAAAAAAAGAGTACCTTATAGTAGCAGTGGTAATATTTACAATTTGAACTCTTGTAAACACTAACAATAGTATTAGTAACAGTAGTTGTAGTAGTAGTTGTAGAAGTTCTAGTAGTTGTTGTACATTTCATTTAGTAGTTGTGCATTTCGTAGTGATGAGTAAAAAAAGAGTACCTTATAGTAGCAGTAGTAATATTTGCAATTTGAACTCTAGTAAGTAGTAACAATAGTAAGTGTATATTTTTATTAACAGAACCTTTTTATAACACAAGATTCATCAAAGTCATACAAGAAACATAATGAACTAATAGCTTGTTTCTGCTCATGTGGCATTGCTAGTCTCAATGTCCTCTGTTTATCAAAACCGTATTAGACATTCTCTGCTGATACAGATATGAAATAGTGATAAAACGTTGCATTTTCCTAGCCCTGGGCAATAAACCATAACACACCGTGACTTGCTATTGAATCATGTGCATTTTAGATAATATTTTTACCCTAGAAGCTGGTAGATAGACATGCATTTGGTATGACGTAAGATAGAAATGACACAATAAGACAAGCCCTAACAAACTATGTGGCATAGAGGGTTGTATAGGAAAACACCAAACATGATGTCACTGAAGTTGAATGATACTGAGCTGTATCAGAACAAGTATAAGACACATAGACTAGTTTACGCCCATGGACCAATATGGAACCTACCTGGACGACTGAGACACAGATATAAGGCCACATGGGAATATGAAAGAAAGTACTACCATTTAATGTTGAAAATCACATTCTATTGTCTAAAGAAAGAGTGTTTTTAATTAACTTTTGTGGTATGGAATAGGTATTGAGTATCAAGTATCAAGCATTGAAATCAAGTTTTAAATTTTAGTATTGTGACAATGGTATTACATAATGCCATAATTACTGATGATTTGGTGAGTGGTTGCCAAGTTACAGGCCAAGCTAAGCAGGATTCTTTTTCACAGTATTTTTAAGCATTAAAGACACACCTGTAATTGAAAACGCAGGATAGATAAGTTTAATGCAGTAGTGTGGAACATTGCAGGCAAAGCATTAATAGCTCAATGGAAACAAGCAGAAAAATTACATAGTCCACCTTTAATTGAGTTCAAAATTGACTTCTTTTCTAAGCTATTTGGTTGTGTAATTCTATAATTTGGCCAAGTTGCCATAGAGATAGTAAAGTATTTGGTAAAACGTTTCCAGAGATGCTTGGGCAGCCAGTGAAAGATACCTAGAGACACAATACTCAGGATAGTTACAGAATAAAAACAGACCTACTCAGTTCTGAAGGTTATAGGCTATTGTTTAAAACTCATAATTACACTTTTGTATTTTAGTAATTCCTCTGCAGTATTTTGAATTTTTAAAGCAAAACCACAATTGTGTAGTAGGTATTCCATGGACATTTATCAAGCTTACATTAGGGTTGTCAAAAGTATCAAAAATCAGATACTAATCGATAGTAAAAAACTAGAAACTAGTATCGAAACGTGATACTCATTTGAGCAAGTATTGCTACTATAAAAGTCACATTCACAGGACAGAAATGAACCTTTCCTGAATAGCTTTAAAATGATCTTGAGCTGTATCTTTCACAAATATAAGACACATAGACTAGTACACGCCCATGGACCACTATGGAACCTACCTGGACGACTGAGGGATTACACAGATATAAGACACATGAGAATACAAAGAAAGTCCTATGATTTAATATTGAAAATCACATTCTATTGTCTAAATAAAGAGTGCTTGTTATTATCAGAATCGGGTTTGAAATTTTAGTATCGTGTCAACACTATCATACATAATATGCCATGTTAATTGCTTTGCTTTACCCATTGAGTAAACACAGTGAGTTCTGGTATAGATTAATTAGACAGTTTGCACACAAGCACATCTAAACCAAACACTAGTATTTGCTCTCAGGTACTCGTCTGTCATGTTTAGGCAGTGTTCGTACATGACTAATCTATGGGGTATGGTTGGTTCTGAAGCTAACGTCATCCTAAATCCTGCCTAATCGCATTCAAGGTATTGTTATCTAACACAAGAAATGTACCAACGCAATGGAGTCCAGCTAATTATGCAGGCGGGGCCTACAGAGGAGGATATCAGTAGTTTTAGTAATTTTGTTGGCTCTAGACTATTTAAACTTCACAAAACTACTGATACTTGTATACATTTTAAAGTAGTACTATGTAACTTTTCTGATTTCCTGGAATGTTTCACAGTAAGGCATTAAACGTATCTGTGTTGCTTTTATCCAATTACCCCTGTTTGTATTACTTAAACATAGCTTTTATTACTAAAAAAAAAAGAATTAAAATATATATTCTTGCTGTGAGCAGGGTAGTCTCTCCATAGATTTCATCTGTAACTGTAACTCTGCAAAGCGATAACATCGTCATGGAGATAAGCAGGTGGCAGACCCTCCACCAGAAAAGTTACATAGTGTTAAATATATACAAATAGCAGTCGTTTTGTTTAAATAGTCTAGAGCCAGGCAGTGTTTGTCTTGAAGTTTATTCCAATTACATTTTTTAACCAAATACATAAACATTAAAACCAAGTACTTTATTTAACGGTCCCAAGTTTAAATGTACCTTGGACAAAGTACTGCAGAACAATGATCAACATGAAAAAAGTAACATATTATAAATCACTTTTTTTTTTACCTGTTTTCTAGCAGCATACTTTTACTCCTACTTATATTTTTATTGTAGCAGTAGCAGTACTCTTCTTACTTGATTAAAAGTTGTGATTCCTTCCCCCTGTGAGTAACTCTACAAGTGATAAAAGCTTTATGTTGACAATATGAAATGATTTGAACATTTGTGTTTCTTGAAGCTCTTTCAGATATGATTTCATTTTTCTCATTTTTGTGTCTGTTTGAAAATACCAGATTTTATTTTATTTTTATTTAAAATTTCCAATTGCATTGCATTTAAATTATAAATCAGATGTTATGTCTCAACAATTACTCTTTAAGTAGCACTTTCCCCAAATACATTTTAACTTTTACTTGAGTAATTTCTTGAACCACTACTTTGTACTTCTACTTGAGTCATTTTATTTTCAAGTAATGTTACTCTTACTTGAGTACAATTGTTGGCTGCTCTACCACTTCTGCTTTAAAGTTTTATGTAAATATTACATAAAACTATATATTATATATAAAACTATATATTACCCCACTTCTTCTCCCTGGCATATAATACTAGCTAGACAGGATATCTTGGTGTATTATTGTTCTTTTCCTATGTATTGTATTGTCTGTATATGTGTTTTTTGTTGACTTTTAGGTGAAGCACTTTGGTCAGCTGAAGTTCTTTTAGATGTGCTATATAAATAAACTTGAGTTAAACTGATTTAATTTCACAGCTCAAATCAAATTATTATTACTAACTGACTCTTGTGTCTTTGTTTCAGATATGGCATAGCTAACTGGAACAACCACGTGTGCTCCCTCGGTGACTGGTGAGTACTGTCTCTATGTGTTGTGCTGCTAAAAATACACTTCTGGTTTTCAAAAATCATAATTATTTTCCCAGGAGCGGTGAAAATTACTGCTCTGGAAACAACTCGGTCAACTGCTGTTTCGCCCCCACTATAAGGTAACAACCAGTTCAATACAGATATAAGAGTTCACTTGCAAAAAGTGAAAAAAGTACCATTTGTTATCGGAGGCTTGTCGATTGCTCTTAGTATAGTAATATTTTCAAAAGCCAAATGTATTTTATTGCTATCAAAATATAATCCCATCCCTTTTTGACAATTTTTCAAAATGGAGATATCTGTTTTTGTTGTTGAATTCTTCATATGTTTACCAATCGGTCAAGTATTTTATAAAGTTTATTAATATTATTCATTCTGTTTCAGTTCAAGTGGAACATACGCACCGGAAAACTCACTTTTCACAGCGACCATCAACGCTGGGTCATTTCTGTGTAAGTTCACTGTATGTTTAAAGGTGTACTACGTAACTTTTCTGCTTGTCTCCATGGAAGTGTTGTTACTTTGCCTGAAATGTTGTTGTTCTATAATATAATATGGTATTAAACGTATCAATCTTTCATTTTTTTCAAGTACAGATATTTCTATTGTTTCAAAAATACCTTGAAAAACATTCATTCTTACTGGGCGTGGGCTCGCCTCGCCACAGATCTGACCTGTAACTTGGCCTGGAGGCAACACCTGCTTGTCTCCATATAGATAGATGTTTAATGCCATACTATGGAACATTCCAGGTAAACCAATAACATTCCAACCAGAACAGTAGTGCATTTTTAATATGAACCAAATGCTATAAGTAACACAAATGTTTACTGTACCTGTAATAATAATAACATTGTATTGTTATTAGTGTAAAAGTGAAGACAGAACATGATCATGGTGTTGGTGCTGGACTCAACTGGTTCAATATTCACTTAAATGTTATTTGCTGTATGGACACTTTCTTATAGTAGTTACAGTATTTGTTTTTCACAGCAGTTGAAGTACTTAATACTTAATTAAACCAAATTTGGTCTATTAAAATACATTATCTAATCATTATCTCATTATACTTGGAAATCAGTGGGAAATGATATTTACTTATCAAGTCCGATCACTATTTTTATGAGAGGTGTTACTTTAATAAAGTGCAAAATTTTTGTTTTATGAAATTACAAAAAGTATATAACTTTCTGAAGGTGGCACACCACCTGCATTAAAACCATACTATGGAACATTCTCCGTGGAAATAGATAAGTTTTATGCCATACTATGAAAGGTTATAGCCAAAAGAACAACATTTCCATGGAAATAAGCAGAAGGAGGCGCTCCTCCAGGCCAAATAAGAGTCAGGTTTGTGGAGATGCAAGCCCACTCACAGTAACACTCTGTTACATACTATGGCTTTAATTTATGCTGTATTATGAGTGTTGTATTGATTTTATTTTTATTCAAATTCACAGTGGGTGCATTTACATGTCCATTAAAAACAGACTAGAATAATCATATAACCCAATAATTAGATCTGATTTTTAGTTTGCATGTAAACATAGCCAGTGTCTCTTTGTCTCTCTCTGTTCTTGGCATGCACTGTGACATATTTACGTCTAACTGTGTTCCTCGTCCCCAGTCCTGCTCTTCTGCGTGCTCCACCATGCCCACGTGATCGAGAAGCACGGAGGTCTGTCTGTGATGAGCAGGATGGCGGCGGTGCTGGGGGTGGTGGCCGCACTGGGAGCCTTCATCGCCGGGAACTGTAATGTATGTGCACGTGTGTGTGTGTGTGTGTGTGTGTCTGCTTGTCTCTATAAAAATATTAAATGTTTCCCTGGAATGTCCCACAGTGTAACTTGCGACCTTCTTGTTTCTATGGAGAGGGATGCGTTTAATGCCATTACATTGCACAGAGTGTATTTATACGAATGAAATGTCTTGTCACTTGTCAGATAAAGATAGCAGCTTGACTGGATTACAAGGAGATTACAGTACATAGGAACAAAATTGCCTGCCTTATTAAATGTATACAGCGGTGGAAGAAGTAAAAGTAAAAGTGCAGATACTGGAGCAAAAACATACTCTAGTAAAAGTATCACATGAAAAAATCTGTTTAAGTAAAAGTATTAAAGTACCCATTTAAAAATGTAGAGCAAAAAGTAAAAGTATTGTGCGTGGATTTTGAGCTCTTATAAGGCTTTTCAGCAGGTCTTAAACTATCATAAAAAATACTTTTACTTTTCAGCTCAAAAAAGTTAAAAAATGTAGTGGGGTAGAAAGTACAGATACCTTCTCTCAAATGTAGTGAGGTAAAAGTAAAAAGTACCCACTATAAAAAGTACAGATGCCTAAAATTTATACTTTACTACTTTTACTTCGTTACATTCAAGTGTACCAAAAGTAAAACTATTTGTTATAATTCTTTTTCCTGTGTGCTTGGACAGCCGGACTACCTGGCCCTGCTGCACTACCTGGGCGCTGCTGTTAGCTTCATATGTATCTGCTTCTACACCATCCTGCTCACCGCCCTCACAAAAAGAAGCCAGCTCTCCGGGTTTGAGACCTACCTGTACCCATACCGCACTGTGTCCACCATCATCCAGGTCATCGTCACCATCTGCTGTATCCTTTTGAAAAACTCAAAGGTTATGTTCTCCCAATATGTGGTTTATGTGTTTGTGTTGGCAAACATTAAGTAGGCTGGTTTCTTTATTGCAAGGCTGGGTTACAACACTTGAACACACTCAAGTCACATCTATTGACAAAGAAGGGCTAGTCCCAAGAGGCAAAGAAAATGTAATAGCAAATAGAGAATATATTAGAGAGATATGAATTTATAAAACGCAGTTCATGAAACGAAATACAACCTTCTGCTTGGTTAAAAGTTAGATAGACCTCCTAAGGGAAATTTGTCCTCTGCATTTAGTTTTAAAGGAACCATATGTAAGATAAACATGCCCTAACTGTGTCTACAGATATGAGGTAAACATGTTCAAATGAAATATAGCTTTTACTGATAATAATGTAATGCTGATTTATTTTTAAAGCAGAAAGCAGAATGAGCCTCAAACGAGTCTCTCATTTCGGTTGCCAGTTCAGTGTCGAAATCCAGTTTGTTTAAACCTAAAATGCCTCTCTCTGATCTGAATGGCCACTACCTAAGCCCCAGCACCTGCAGCCAATCATGATACAGTGCTAGTGCAGCCTCTGCAGCTCAGAGAGTTAATTCTGGAGGTTCTGAGCTTTCACATGAGGCCTGTCCATAAATTGAGAATGAGAAAAACTTGTATGTGTCGTCTGTCCAGCAGATGAACAGGATAAACAGCAGTGACTTCAGCGTATTATACAGGTGATGAATCGCATTCTGTTTCAGTATTGCACTTGTTTACTACAGGTGGAGCATGTAAATACAGACAGACCCTTTAATGCTGGTGGGCAACCCCTGAGGAGCAGTGAGTGACAGGGGGACCCATGATCAGGAGTACCTATATGGAGGATTACACTATATTTGAGTTCTTATAGGAACCAACCCAGACATCGCATTTAAGATAAATTATTAAAACTGTATCTGTAAACTGTATTAAAATATCACATCTTATTTTTCCAAGGAGTTGTCAGGAGATGGGAAGGAGGCCAGTCCTGTCTATTTCCCAGTATTTAAAATCAAGTTGTTACAAGCATCATATACAAAAAAACCAAAACAACAATAGTAGCAAAAATCACGGGCAAAAAAGAGATCTATAAACCTATAAAACTATACGTTTACTATACATATTAATCTAAATCTCATCACAATAATTGACTTGTAAATTTACATAACGTTGATGTTAGCTAACATCAGCAGCATAAGCCTCTTCTTGATCTCTATCTCCACTCGTTACCACTTGCCCTTAACCATCTCTTTCCAGACACCATTCTGTTTGCGCAGGAGGAGTACTTCTACCTGCACATGTCGGCCATCTTTGAGTGGATGCTGGGCACGAACCTGCAGTTGTTCGAGCTCTCCTACGCCGCAGAGTTCTATTACTTCTCCTCGTACATGATCTCCAACCTGCTGGGCAAGAGGGAGGAGCAAAAGCCTCTCATGTTGACCCTCTCCTGATGTCCCCCCAAACCAGACTCACAAATGGACAGAGACAATGGAGGGAGGGCCCGTGGCTGGACCAACAATAGTGTTTTTGTATTTATTAACCGGACTAAAGTTTTTGAGCGACACCTCCTTCAGATCAGACTTTCACACTTATTTTTTAGCATATCGTCCACCAAATGTGAACGCAGCCTAATGGGTTAATATAATGTGTCACTAATACAATTTAGTATTCCATCCAGTATTCCCTTTTAAAAGTGGAAAAATATTTGTTTTTGGCAGTTGAATGAATTGAACATAACTGTGTATATACAAATCAAAACCTTGGAAACGTACTACTATGAATCTAAACAAGGATCTACTTGCTCTGACGTAGAATCATTACTCATCATGCTCAGGCCATGTCGAGCTGTTTCTGCTATGAAGAGCTGCAACCAATATTACTTTAATTCTACTGTTTTGCTCTGAATGTGAGAACTGGACAAGGGCTAAACCGGGGTTAAACCAGGACTAAATCAGTTGTAGACCACGGTGTCTAGACTACACCAGAACCAAAGCATCAAACTAAGACTAAACCAGACTAGTAAAGGAACCGCAAGCGCCAGACTAAAGAGCTGCATGTTGTTCTAAATAGGTAACAGATGCATGAACTAGACCATCTCAGACTCAAAACTACTTAAGATTTAAATGAGACTAATGCAGATGTTTAAAAAGTGTTCAGTTCTGAAGGAGGTCTCAAGCATCTACAATGTTACTGTGGAGGTCTGCTTTCTACTTATTTATTAACCCACACAATGTCAGTACATGTCAGGTGCCAACAGAACAATGCAAACCAACAGTGTCAAAGTGTATTTCAAATGTAAAGCCAAAGACTGTACTTTTAAAAGACTCTTTATAAAAAGTATGAATTACTTCTCATGCTTTTGCACTTTAATAAAAATAATAAACATATGTGGCTCAGTGTATTTCGAGAAGTTGCCAGAAACTTGTCCAACTGACTGATTCAAACTTCTGAGAAAACCTGAGGCCTCCCCAGCATCATAACAGCCACTGACATCAGGTGAATGACAAAAGTGTTGGGTGTGCTCTGTTCAGTTGTCACACACGTCACAGGTGAGTGTGTGTGTACAGAGAACAGGTTTTGCACACAGACACGTGGACAGCGCACAGGTCTGGATTGTCCTGGGTCATGTTTATCTTGTAGAACAAGATCGCTCCAAACGTGAGACACAACAAACTGTCCTTGTGTCCACTGTGGACTCCATTGGAAAATAATGCAGTGTATGTATCATTTACTCACATATGTATCTGTGGGCACTGGACAGACAGACCTGTCTGCAGTATTGTGTTTGAAGGAACCACATTTTACCCAAAGGTACAAATAAAGAAGCTTAACCTCAAAATACAAGCAGCACACACGTTTCCTCAGAGTAGAGCCACTGCTCCTCCAGATCTTGAGGAGCTAGTGTTGGCTCTTGGCACTTTAAAGGAGAGCTAGGCCCCTGGTGCAGATAGAGTGTGTCCACTTGGACAGCTACCTTCCTAGACTCTTAACCCATCAGTCTGACATGTCTTGCGAAAGGTCACAACTAAGGTACAGTCATAGTAGGAAATGGACTACCAACCCCTGCCAAACCCTCTAAACTTGTCTACTACAGGATAATAATTGAAAAACCCAGAATACTTAGCACTGAAGTTTATGTAATATCCAACTTTGCCACAAGGCTTGTGAAAAGAACGTTTCATGGTTGGATGGTTCCCCCATCCGTCTGACTCACTGCAGTGATCAGGAGGAATGTGTTGCCATAGTGACAATAATGTTTACACCTAAGAAGAGGTCTGTTGTACAATGTGGTGGTTAAAGAATATACCCATTAAAACCACACTGGGTTTACAAGAGGTTGAGGAGAGAACAACTGTTACGGGACAAAGAGGAGACGACAAACTTCTGGTTTTAATGCAAAGCACTGAACCTTTACTTGAAAGAAGGTAATATACATCCTGGAATTACAGAGAATAAAGAGACATCATGAGCTCAATCTTTTCACAATGAATATCCTCTTTTGTGGCCTGCAGCCGAGCAGAGCCTGTGTATCTACAGTCTGTTAGGAAGAAACAGTGACAAGCACACCTACGTCTGTCAGCATCTGCACTGTAAAAAATCATCTATGCAGTAGTCCACATTATTAACTTCAATAACAAAAAGAGGAAGAGGGCATTGAAAAAACACAAGTCATGGTTGTTTTCAACTAACTGCAATGCATACATTATAAATAAAATGTAAAGGGAAGAAGAAAAAAAAAAAATTCAAAAAAACTACAAGCATTATTCCACAAAAATTCCAGCATGGCTGAAACAATAAGTGGCCTGAATCCAAACGCGGTGTTTTGGACAGTGACCACAGCGTTCACAAATGTTTAAGATAGTGTAGATTCTTACGCTGGTGCATGAGTGAGCCCCACTTCTGCTGAACACTTGAGATAAAATTGCCCTTAAAACATTGCTCCGTGGAGAACAAGCAGCCTATCTTCTCTTGTGTGAGGCAGGAACACTAAGGAGGGACCAAACCAAACGCCCTCCACACAGCTCCTGCAGAGGGCGACACTGGGACATTTAAAAGTAACTTCAGTGTGTTCTCCTGCGCTCACCTGCCTGCCTCGGTAACACTTGTGACACGGACCTGCTTCTGAACACACTAGACTGCTTAAAAGGAGGGACACTACAGTAGCCAACAGCTGAGGATGGTGTTAATGTGGTGATGGTGCGTGGGAATTGTTTAGGTCTACACTGGGGCTGAGGGGGTTAAACGGAGTACATGTTCTTGGTGGTGGAGCCACTTTTGCTGGAGGTGTCGTCGTGGGACTGGTATCCGATCAGAGCTTTCATGGGAATGCTCAGACGGTCTTTGTATAGCTGCCTGTGGGTGGACATAAGGACAAGGGTTGAGGTTAGTACTGTGGCTCCATCTAGTGGCCGTACAGCGGTGTTGCTCTGCGCATCACTCACCCTATCGTCATGATGGCGTCCCTGTTTTGGCAGTTGCTCGTCCAGATGGCTATTTTGTCTCCTTTAGGTCTGACGTTGACCACGGCCCCGCAAACGTCCTCGCTCGCCTCGTCAAACGACTCGCCCACTAAGCACAGGAGCTGAGGGAGGAACCACGTAAATCATGTTTTATTTTACTCCCAAACACTGAACATGTATTTGAAATGTGTAGTGTAAACTGATCACATTTAGATCAGATCACAGTAAACAATTTGGCAAATTTAGAAGTGGATCTTTGAATATAAAAGATACCAGTTGTTCAATTCATTTTTACATAATCTCTATGTAATTTAATTGCAAACCCACAAATATATCCATACACCCAGTTAGGCCTGTCACAATAATTATTATATGGACTTATCATTCAACACGATAGATGGAACAATAATTTTTAGGGGTCAATATTTATCGTGGGGACTTTTTCCTTGAGAAATTTTTGGTAATTTTCTGTACTACAAAGAGATTTAAGCCGTTGAGGGTCGAATTATGAATTGGGCTGATTTTTCAAAAAAAAATCAGCCCAAAGTGGCTATAAAGAATCACACTTGGCAACCGTGCTCACCGTCTCCATCCAGTAGCGGTCCAGGTCGTTGTGTCTCTGCTGCTTGTTGAGGGTCATGAGCCATCGGCCGCCCAGCTTGTTCCTGTCGTCCTCCCACATGGGTTTGATACCATCCTGAGACAGAGAGAGATTCACTGTACAGTTACGTAATAGTTATATTTAACCCGCAATGCACTGTGAGATGATATGAAAAAATATGCGTTCAGTCTTGTCCATCTGCTCAGACAAATGTCCAAGTCAGAGCAACAGATTCCACTTTGACCCAATATCACAATCAATGGAAAAGGTCCATCTCCAAAACGTGAACATTAATGAGACTTTTTAGTACACTTAGACTGTGTATGTCCACTTGTTATTTTGCCTGTGGTCTAATTAAAGTTGCTGTTTGTCTTAAAATTGTGAATTCGAATTGGGTAAGAGGATTAGTTAGCCAATTATTCACTGTAATAAGTCTGTAGGTGATTTTCTCAACTTTCAGAGGCAAGGGTCGAGTTTTGCCTTCACAGTAATGCTAACAACAACTAGCATGCTAACAGCTCATTTCAATGGTTCACACTATCAACTGAGCTACTGACGCCCCCGATATATACATTTTATATCACATTTAACTTTATTACACAAAGAAAATGGGGTAGAGCCCCTTTAAAAAGTTCACATTGCCGATTCCTCACCTTAAATAAGCAATAATCACAGCCAAATCCGAGTTTACTAGGCTGCTGTATGTGGTTATATAACCTGTAAAACACAAAAAATCAAGTTAATGACAATGAAATTCTTAATCTTACCTAACCCCTTTTTCACTGGAGCTATGTAGAAGCATATTGTTACTACAAAGGCCCATCAACAAAAATTTGAGGGCACGGGGCAAGAAGCCTCACATGGGCCCCGCTCTAATATAAATGAACAGAGAGAGGGTCAAATTCTGGGCCCCCAAGACCCTGGGGCATGGGACCACATATCACCCCAAAAATATGGGCAGAGCTTATCAGCCCTCAGTTGCTCTGGATGCGAAAAACAATTGGTATCGGCATCAGCCATGAAAAAAGGCATATCGGATGATCTCCAATTATAACAATATTAAATTAAGCTGCCCCCCAAGGTCCTACATTACACAAAATTGACTCTTTTGAGCTTTAAGCCATGTTAGAATGTTGTTACCTCATCAAAAACATACCCAGAGTGTTTTGTTTCATTCACACATGTTTGAGTAATATTTTATTAATAGTCTGTTTACATCTCCAAAGCTCTGTTCCACCTTGTGATGTCAAGAAGTGATAGTTTTCATGTTAACAGCTCCTTTTACCTTTTGTTCAGTAAAGATGGACAACTCCAGGGCTGAAATTATCCAAATGATTCTAGTGAAGGTGTATGGAGTTTAAAAATAGTGGGGCACTTCCTGTATTACCACATGACATCACAAAGTGTGAGTGTTTTCCGTTTGAGAAAAGAACTCAGCCTAAATATGCAGGATTTGTGTTAAACATGTGTGAATGAAACAAAATACAATTCCAGTTCTGTTTGTAATGAGGAAACACCATTATAACATAGATCAGAAAATGGTGTAATATGGGCCCTTTAAACATTATTGGCCTATAGAACGCCATTTGTCATCTGAAACCCAGTTATTACGTGCTGAAAAAGGTGTTGCACTTCAGTACACTAAAAGTGAAGAGCAGCTGTAATATTGTGTGGAGGAGGAAATGCAGCTTTGACTTACGCCCAAAAATCTTCCACTGTGTCAAACTTTGAAATCAGACGAAGGTTTTCTGTCCAACTTTTGCTCTTGTCATTTTTGAAATACCACAAGGCCCACCTGCAGAAATACAACAAAAGTCATTAAAGAGGGGACATTACACTTCTATGCTGTATTTGCCGAAAACAAAGTATTAAAATGTGTAATAAGTTTCGTTTTTAACACTCTGAGTGCCCCCTCTCTTTGCTCTCTGCGCTAAGTCACTCTGCCTTGAGAGTGCTATCGCAACACATTCAGCATGCATCCTGCTAATGAAACTACTGCACACAGCATCAGGTTTGTCGGTTGTTGTTTATTGTTTTGTATAATTATGAAAAATGGCTGTGTGGGACCATGGTTTACATAAAGTGTGGGTTCGTACTGCTGGCTCTAAGGAAGGTTTGAATAGGGAGAGAGTGCAAGATTACTCAAATATGCATAGATGACATATAAACCCACTTCAGGCATGTTTTTGATCAGGAAACAATGTTATACAACAACATTGTAGGAAGCTCCAAAAACTTTATTTTGCATAATACTCCCTCTTCAATAAACACTAGATAACTGCAGATTAAAGGTCCTGTATTACGCAAAATTGACTCTTTGAACCTTTAAGTCATGTTAGAATGCAGTTAGAATCCTTCTCAAAAACATAACTGGAGTTGTGTTTTGTTTGATTCACATGTTTGAATAATTCTTTATTATTAGTTTGTCTATTTCTCAAAAGCTCAAAATGCTCTGTTCCACCTTGTGATGTCATAAAGCGGTAGTTTTCAAGTTAACAGCTACCGTTTATCTTTTGTTTAGTAGAGACTGGCAATTCCAGGGCTGAAATCATTCAAATGATTATAGTGAAAGTGTATGGAGTTTAAAAACACAGTGGAGCACTTCCTGTATTACTACATGACATCACAAGGTGGAACAGAGTGTTTTCTGTTTGAGAGAAGAACTCATCTTAAATATGCAGAATTTGGGTGTTAAACATGTGTGAAACAAAACACAACTCCAATTACATATTTTTGATGAGGAAACAAAATTACAACATAGATCAGAAAATACTGGCGTAATACTGGCCCTTTAAGAACTGCCCTTATAACTGCGAGGAACTTTCAGGTCTCTCCGTGATGCCACCTGACCGTCCCATTGAGATGCAAATATCCTTTAACAAACACTGGTCGAAGGGAGGTCCCACAGCAGCTGCATGTGAATGAGACACACACAGAGCCTCAAACATGGCTTTTGTTTACCAGGCTGCTGTTTATTCTTTTATCAGAGAGGAGAGGAGAGGAAGGGTGGGGCATCCCGGGGCAAGCGGAGGACACCGACTGAACCCTATGAACCCGCGCCTGCCGCTACTAAAAGTTACATAAGGACACGCTGGTGTAGTATCAGAGTGGTAAACAGAGAGGGCACTAGGTCAGATGCACTGCTGTTTTAAATCTCTAGCTCAGTTATTAGCACATATCATTTTTGTCTGTATAATGACACAATGTTAAATAATAATAGGCTCTTGCAATGACTGAGAACACTGTCATTTTTTTATTATGGTCTGAACTGACATCATGCTGATTGTGTTGTGATACCGCTCTGAAGGGGGAGTGACTTAACGCGGGGAGCAAAGGCAGGAGAGACTCAAAACGAAAGTCAAACTTATTAAACATGTTAATACGTTGTTTTCGGCGAATATAGCATTTTTAAAACAATGAAAGTTAACACGGTCATCCAAATTTGTTAGCAGTTAATACCAGATAGAAGCAATATACCCCCTCTAAATATTGTAATAGTTATTCATCTTGATTTTGATTGATGCTTCTTATCCTCCTGCTGTTCTTGTAATTTCTCCATTGTGGTAAAGGTTTCTCTTTTAAATTACTCAATTTTTTTTTTTTACATTTTCTGTTAATATACTGGTAGTTACATTTAAACCAGACGTTACAAAAATATTAGTCATCACCAGAGATTCATGTAAAAATAAGTAGGCGAGATTATATAGGAGTGCTAAACTCTTGAGAACTGTTAGTGTAGCAGGCTAACAATTCCTTATACCATCTACACCAAATGAAACCTTAACTGTACAGATCACAAAATATTCAGTTACTGATGTTTTAAAAAATCCTTTTCTGAACCATATAGGGACTAGTGTTGTCATGATGCAAAAATTTCAAACTCTTTTTCGATACTGGTCGA
>KN474635.1:58297-70300 GCA_000787095.1 Periophthalmodon schlosseri
ACAGAATGTCATTTTCAAAATTAAATCGTAGAACTTTCTTTTATATTTCCATGTGGAATTATATCTGTGTAACTCCTCAGTCGTTCAGGTAGGTTCCATAGTGGTCCGTGGGCGTATACTGGTCTATGTGTCTTACACAATAATTCTAAAGCTATTCTGGAAAGGTTTATTTCTGTCCTGTGAATGTGACTTTTTTAGTAGATACTTGCTCAGATTAGTAGCTAGTTTCGATACTAGTTTTAAAATCGTTTAGTATCTGATTTTTGACAACCCTATAGAGACACATTTTTGTATTGTTTACGGTCACCACACTGGTTTGTCACCACAAGACAGTTATTTGTATATTTATAAAGTAAAGCCACACCTAGATCTTTTCTGTTATGGGAGACAAGACCATTATAATATAACAGTTTGAGATGAGACAGCAGGTTGGGTGGGTGCAAAGGTAGAGCTCAGCTGAACAAGCAGAACGGTCTGGAAGTGGCTAAGGACCATTCAGCAAACAAATGAGACCGACACACAACAGCTATGATCACAATGGCACCGAAAGTCACACTTCAGCTGACCCACCTGGGTTTGAGGAAATTGAAAATGTGAGCACCAGTGGGTTATTACGAGGGGACATTATTTTGCTGTACTGCTTTAGGGGTGTCAAAAGTATAAAAAAAATCAGATATCAATAAATACTAAAACTAGTATTGGAACTAGATACTCATTTGAGCAGGTATCAATACAAAAAAGTCACATTCACAGAAAAGAAACCTTTCCTGAATAGCTTTAGGATGATCTTGAGCTGTATCAGAACAAGTATAAGACACATAGACAGCACACATTTTAATCACATCCATGAGAATTAACTTGAGAAAAGACTGAAATCTGAACTGCCAAACCAATCCAAGAATGTAAACTACAGTGTTAGCAGGTTTTATACTTAATAAAACACCAGGAAGACACAATACTTCTCTGCAGAGGATGTTTAATTACCAAAACAACTGCAGTTATTTTTTCCAATTGTGACCATTCAGATTACAATCGGCCGGCCTTGGATTGCCTTGGGGTTCCACCGGACGAGCTGGAGAAAGTGTCTGAGGTGAGGGAAGTCTGGGAGTCCCCGTTTATACTACTGCCCCCGGGACCCGGCCCCAGATAAGTGGAAAAATTGGATGGATGGATGACAAATTACAATTGACAGCTCTCATTTCCAGTGTAGCACTAAACCTGACCCTGAATTATATGCTGACATAGATTTCTATTAAAGGTCAGAGCAGTGACCAAACATGCCCCGTCTCAAAACCAGGGAACAATGCACCCAAAATGTGACTGACTCTTGAGTGTGTCAGCGTGGACTCCTCCCCCACCAGCACCATTAACCTCACTGCTTCCTCTATTCTGTATTAAAGATTATTGTAGAAATTACTCAGAAAGCCAAATCTTTTCTTTGGTGACACTTGGTGTGAAAAGTTTCAGAGCCACTTTAAAGTATTGAATCTCGTCTCTTGTTCCTCACCTGTTTTGCAAAGGGTGCTTGATGTACTGCTCAGGGTTTGCAATGACTTGACTCTCGGTAGGTTGTTCTTCAGTATCAGCTGCTTTCTGTAAACATGTAAGTTGACAAGTTTTAAAACAGGATTTCACAACACACACTGCAACTAGTGTCAACATTCAATACACATTCCGATGAATCAAAGGTTTACAAAGAATATTACAAGAGCTTAGGGTTGTCTTGAAAATTGAAAATCAGATAGTAATAAAAACTAAAACTAGTATTGAAACTAGATATCCATTTGAGCAGGTATCAATACTAAAAGGGCACATTCACAGGACAGAAATGAACCTTTACTGAATAGCTTTAGAATGATCTTGAGCTGAAATAGTATAATACCACATATACCTGGAAAGTATTGTGATTAGATTTGCAATATATACATTCTATTATCTCATTAATGCAAGAGCTGACAATTGTGCCGACTCAAATTGCAATTTTGATTTGTTTGCAATATATTGTGCAGCTCTATACAAATAAAGTTAAATGTTCAGAAGTCTGGTATGGTAAACGATAGTAGCTCAAAATGAGATCAAGATAAAGCGAATGTAGTTTTTATCTGTGTCGTCATAAAGTTGTAGTAGTGTAGTAGGGATTGGCTTGTAGTGGATGATACTGTGTCAATAAAGGTGATAAAGGTCCCAGTGTAAAATTACCCAATACTACACTGAACTATAAGGCATACAACTTCTTTTTTTTGGTTCAGTACTTTGGTGTGGTGTCTTCTTCACACCTGGAGCATTTTAATAATTCATAAATGTTATACCATATGTGGGTTCTAGGACCAAGACTTACCATATTAGGTTTACAAATAATATAGACGTGATATACATAATACTACTTGATTGTAGGGTAGCTAATATAAAAGTACGTTGGTAAAAGGTAACAAAGCAGCTATTGCAAAGAAAAAATACATGTGTTGGTTCATGACTATTTACCTATTTCTTTGAAATAACTTGACAAAAAAATTGACAAAAAACATTCACACAACATGATCTGCTTATAATCGATAGAAGAAAAAAATTCACATGAAATGCGATTTTACAGAGGCTATTACTACTACACTGTCTGGCATTCGTTCATTCATTTAGAACTGTGCCATCATGCAGCAGTTTTCGATTTTTTTTCCTCAAAAATACTATGTCAACATAGTATTATTGACGTTGATAATATTTTTCAGCAAGTTATCACTCATTAGCCCCTGTTTTAGCAGATGGGGCTAAGCTAGCGACCAACGAGAAGCACGCGTGTCCAAATTGATTAAAGATAACTGTAAGCGTGGTAACACGTCTGATTATTATAAAACTTGTTAAATTTAACTATAATAGATGTACAGATGTTGGTGATTGTGCAGAATAACAGTCCAGCCCAGGAGGAGTTTGAATGAACGCCGCTCCCTGCTCTACAAAGTCAGCCTCATCATCACATTGCTCCAAGCTAAGGCTAACCCAGACCCACGCCGATGCTACAACTGCGACATGAAATGCCGTATTTTTCACTTAAATCTACCGCATCGCCAGGGAATTATGAACAGTTATATTCTTCCCTATCATACGGGTGATGCATGTTGGTTAAAAATGCCGTTTATGTGTTAAATTGTAGTCATCTGTCGCTGATCTTACCGGCTCCGATGTCGCCATCTTGACAGTAGAAATGTTCTGCCCGATCAGCGCCTCTGCGTCACTCTGCGCACGCTCACTCTCTACGGAAGCCGACGCAGCCAGTTTCAACAAGATTTCAATAGTCCATTCATAATACGTATTACATACTTACAAATAAAAAACTATATTACTGTATAATGTCTTAATAGGTCACAGCTGTAAACAAACAAATAAATGTAACTACAATAAAATACAACAGGACTAATAAATTCACTTTTTTAAAATGTCACATTTTAAATATATTTTTTTTAGCTTTATGTTTCCATATTTATAAATATGATTGAAGGCTTCCTTTTTTGTCAGGGGCTGCCAACGTGTGTACCAGGAACTACATTGTGGCAGTTTTTTTATTCATTCATTTTACGCCAGATGCCCTCCCTAACACAATCAGCCACATTACTGTGACTGACTGGAGTAGGGAAGTATCTTGACTAGGAGACAAATGTGTCTGGTGCTTCCTTACGCTTTATGTAAGATTTGAACTGACTTCCATCTGGTTGGAGGGTAAAGGCTTAGTGAATGGACCATTTCCAAAAAACATACTGAACTTATCTTAATATTTAATAAAAACCAAAGTTAAATCTGTCAACTGGACAAAAAGTTGTAGGAGTGAAGACATTTCTCTGGTTATCCAAACCGCTTCTTCAGTTCTGGCCTGGTGGACACTGCCTTATGTCTATCTGAAGGGAGGAGCACACTACACTGAAACTGTAAACAGCTATTGTCTCCAGTTTCAGCCTGAACAAGCCTCCATTCAACCTTAATGGCCCTGGCTGGTTCTATTGTTCTTAATATTTAATCTTCATCTATAATCTTTAATATTTGCGTCTAGCTGACATAAATACAAAGTGAATTAAAAAAGAAAAAAATCATATTGTGAAAAAAATGCAATGTGTCATATAGCAGATACTGAGACAAAAGTGATTATATTTGGAGACTGTACCTGAATGTACCATGACTCATAGCCACGCTGCACTAAAGCATTGCACTCTGACTCATTATGTGGGAAATGAAGAAACTATAATTATTATTTATAGTCAATACATACACAGCAAAAAAGAACAGAAGCAGCAGACATGATCAGGTCCAAAATATAAATACGATTTTATTTGTACAATCCCGAAAGAGACAGCCATCCATAGAAGGAATGCTAAAATGTATCTGTCATGTCTAAACAGGATATGATAATGCAACATACAGTAATTCAAAATAAGCAAGCTCATCCAATGTCTAAAAACACCATTAACAATACAGTAAAAACAGCCTGCTTCACATACACAATATTTACATTACAATTTGACAGGATTTTAAATGCTGGTGCAGTCGTCTGTTATTGTAATATTTTCAAATGAAATCTAACTTGAAATGGGTTACATTCATAGCATTTTGTGATGTGAAAAATTGTGGAAGACGTGTTGGATTTTTCAAAATAAATAATGTTATTGTGGCACTTTAAAAAAAATACTAATTTGAGATAGCAGGCGTATGATTCCTGGATTTAATGTAGCACCATTGATGACATATAAAATGGTCCTTCAGTGGTGAGGTTTTGTCAGTGCATGGACTTTTAGCACCAAGTCGGAGAGAAATGAATTGACCTGCACGGTTTTCAAATGTGAACAGTGATAAGATACATTGGTTGTACATTGTGCTGCCTGTTTGAGATGCAAAATTGGCAAAAAGTGGCTAACAGTTTGAAAAAGTTAAATTGACAAATGCTATGTCATTTTGGCTGTTACAGGTTGCGTTCATGGGCTGTTCTGGAGTGATTCTGCGAGTGATTCTGCAAAATTCAGAATTAATTTTTTGTTGAGACTATTCAGTTTCCTGTTTATAGGCACCACTTTGAAGACTTTTCACCATCCAAAGACAGAATATTTTGTTTTGAATTGTTCATTGCTATGGCCACAGTGCTAAATTTTCACCACATTCTAAAAAAACATGCCACGTTTTTGGATTGGAAAAAGAACAAGTGCCTGTTTTTGTTTCCTGTGGATAGGCCCACTGATTACAGATACATCAACCATAAACCAGTTTTCACTCAAATTAAAGACAGGGTATTTTACTTCTATGGGGTATTAACAGCTAACACATAACATATTTAGATCACCATGTTACCTTTTATTGTTTTAAAAATGCTATGAGATTGCTAAATTACTGAAACATGCATGGATGACATTTAAAACCTTCTCAGGCATGTTTTTGGTGAGAGAACATTATATTATATATACCCCCTCTTTAATATAGCCTTAATATAGCTTTTTCTAATGTTACCACATGAACACAACCTATTGAATAAAACGCCAAGGTGTGAATGGACCCTGTAATTGCTTTGGTAAAAATCATCGTCATAATACAGCATTTCATAAAACTTCAAATTTCAAACCGTAGACCACTTTTTGTGTTAAAAATTGATAAATAAAAACCAAAATGGATTTACAATGCCAGATATATCCCATATTGACATCACCCTTTTAATCACAAGGGCTTAAGCACCTGAAATTGACAACGCATTTCCTAAAAATTACACACATAATTATTTTCAGTGACATTTCAACTCCAAACAAATTTATATTGTATAAAAAGTGAAAAATTGCCATGATTTGTGTAAAAATAGAGGTCTCTGTAGCACCGTTTGAAATACAGTGAGTGAACAGTTCCACGCTGTATCATTATTGTGCCCTATAAACACATTTGTATAAACTTTGACAGTACATAAGTGCCAATGATATTACGCACTTGGTTGCAGCATTCCATAATTTCATGATGTGACGATAATAGGTATGTAGATTTAAAGGTCCTATATTACGCAAAACCAACTCATGTGAGCTTTAAGCCACGTTATAATGCTGCTACCTCAGCAAAAACATACCCGGAGTTGTGTTTTGTTTAAATCACACATGTTTGAGTAACCCTTTATTATTAGTCTGTCTACATCTCCAAAGCTCAAAATGCTCTGTTCCACCTTGTGATGTCATGAAGTGGTAGTTTTCAAGTAAACGGCTACTTTTAACCTTTTGTTCAGTAGAGATTGGCAATTGCAGGGCTGAAATTATCCAAATGACTCTAGTGAAGGTGTATGGAGTTTAAAAACACAGTAGAGCACTTCCTGCATTACCACGTGACATCACAAGGTGGAATAGAGTGTTTTCAGTTTGAGGGAAGAACTCAACCTAAATATGCTGGGTTTGTGTGTTAAACATGTGCGAATATAACAAAACGGGTTTGTGTTTAAACATGTGCGAATATAACAAAACACAACTCCGGATATGTTTTTGATGAGTAAACAACATTATAACATAAATCAGAAAATAGTGTAATACAGGCCCTTTAACTTAAAAACACTATAAAATGGTTCATGCTAGACTGCCCTATACTCTTCTCTGTACATACATATAGGCCTATTCAAGTGATAAAATAAAAAGTGCTTCTTAAGATGCCACATAGAAGACAACCAAATAAAAAAAACATTTCGTTCATAAACTGCAGAGAGAAGCAGCGATATGAAAATAGGTAATGCTACATGTGACGTGGTAGTAAGTAAATGGCACTCTTGTTTAGAACAGGCTCAGCTAAAACAGAGCTAAAACACATTTAGTTAGTCCAGTATTTTTGTAACATGTGGTCTAAGAGGTATGCAAGTTTGTAAGTACTTTGGAGGGGCAGGAAAGAGCAATAAATATTTTAACTTAAGTGTCTAACAGGGCAAGTGAATACATATAGAGCCTAAACAACCAGCATTCTTCAAATATCTACAAAAGGCCTTTGCAATTTAAGAGGTTGTAGCAGTCTGGAGAGGCAGACAAGAGCAATGACTTTAGTGTGTACAAATATTCAAAAAAGTACTTTTGAAAACAGATTCTTTCTGAGAAGGGTAAAATAGTCTACCCTTTAGACTTGAAAGCAGCTCATGACTTAGCACCAAAGAACATCTATGACATGTTAGTGCCATATGAACCATCTCACACTCTGAGGACTTCAGGGACCGGCCTCCTGCTGGTGCCCAGAGTCAGGGCTGAACATGTGGAATCAACATTTCAGTTTTATGCAGCTAAAACCTGGTCTTTCTGAAGATGTGAGACAGGCCTCAACTTTGACAGTGTTTAAATCCAGACTCAGAATGGTTCTGTTTCACTGTGCATATGACTGAACGTTTTTTATTCTGCACTCTTCTCTTTTAATGTAAAACTTGCCTTGCCTTATGTTTTCCAATTTTAATAAAAGTGACAATTAGCTTTGAGACACAGTGAGCTAGCTGGCGTGCTGCTGTGCACTGTGCTCCACTAATCTGCTTGTGAGTGATCAAACTTACCACCATGCTGCTATCAGAGCTTCTGTCTGCATCTCAAAACTGCAAGTAGATTAATCATGCAAATGTACCAACTAGACCCATGTTTCCAAAATACTGTACAATCCCATTAAAAAGACGTGTTGTAGTAAACAGGCTCTTACCAGAAATTAAATAAATGACTATGTTCAGAATAAATAATCACATCTTCTTTGTTGTGTGTAAAACCAGTTCCAATGCCTCTAAGCACCTTTTCTCTACAAAACCCATAGAGGAGTCACAGTTCAAACTTTGGCCTTCCCATCACAGAGAGAGCACAGAACGAAACTACAGAAGAACGTTTCAATGAGAGGTGAGTGAGGTAAGGCAGAAGCGCTTATGTCAGGGCTGGTCTTGAGGAAAACTGATGAGATATTTTAGATTTGTAGAACTTTTTAGATTTCTAGCATTCTGACAGATTTTGAAAAGTAGGTAGGTAGGTAATATTTTGTGCCAAAAACATTATAATCTGATGGCAATTTCAATTTCAAAGGTGCACTAAGTAATTTTTCTGACCTGCTTGTCTCTCCACGGAGATGTTTTGCATTGCCTGTAATGTTCCACAGTATAGCATTACACTTATCTATCTCCATAGGCAGAGTTACAGGTCATATCTAAGCAACACAATGACAGCTGATGGCGGACCTCCAACAGAAAAGTTGCATAGTGCACTTTTAATTGGAAATATCTGTAATCACTTTCAGCTTAAAAATTTTGAATGGATTTGAAAACCTAATAATTTTAGCTGCCGTTTTGTTTGCACGTTCATTTGGTGGAGCTTTACGTCAGATGCCCTTCCTGTTGCAACCTGCCGCACTACTACTTTAATAGGTAAAGTAGGTGAAGTGCCAGTAAGCAAAATTTGAATACTTTGAATAGTAGAATTATCATCCCACCAATTTGACTGTAAATTTACCAACAGTTTTCCCTCAATAACAGCCCTATAGTCGTGACAGCGTGTATAGTATAAAAAAACCTAAGTCCATCTATTGTAAGGCCCTGTGACGTGTGTGAGTGCATACGGCGACACGGTTACCACCCCATCCCTCGGCAGCGTCCATGTTTGTCGCGTGGGGACACTCCAGACCTTCTCTATCTCCTCCTCCTCCCTATCCTCCGCCTCTCCCTTCTTCCTTTTCCTGCCGCTGGCGTTCCCTGGGCTCCCCTCCATCCTCAACCTCTCCGCCTCCTCCTCTCTGTCCCGATCGCGCTTAGCCATTTTAGCGTCCCACATGGCCATGCCGTGCCCTGGTTCGTTTAGCGATTTGTGCTGGTAGAAAACTAACGATATTCGGGTCGGGTGTCTTCGGTTTGGTTTGAGGATTGGAGTGGTCGCGTGGAGCTCCCTTCTGGCGCATTCGATCAAGATGGAACCGTGAGAGGGTGCTACAGCCACCCCTCCAATTTCCCGGTCCAAGAAATTGTGCTCGCTGTCTGACCACACTTCTTCATTCTTGACGTCTTCGTGAGGGGGCGTGGTTAAAATGCCGTGGTGGACTCCATTGAGCCTGCTAAAGAGGCCTTCCGAGGTAGGCTGGGGGGAGAAGGAGGAAGTGGGCGGGGCATAATCTCTGGGGGAGGAGCAATGCATCTCTCTAGGCTCAGTTTTGAACATGAAGTTGTGATGAGGAGGTATTCTGTGTAAGGGGGAGCCGGGAGGGTAGCCGTTGACAGAAGCGCTGGCGGTCCGGTAGGGTGGGGGTGTGTGTGCACATTGGGGGTCCGGGGTGTAGACCTTCCTCTGGGGGCTCGAGTGGGGGTAGCTGCTGGTGCTCTGGATGTAAGTGCTGGGATAGGGCCTCTCAGGGGGGTACTGGCCCACGCTGGCCGGGCGAGGGGGCACTTTGTAAGAGCTGTAGTAAGGGTCTGCAACTGAGAAGAATACAATAGTATAAATGTCATAGAAATATTAATAATTGTAGTTCATGAGAAGCACATGACACTGTGAATTTACACCAAACTAAGGGTAAATAACTCTAAATCAAATGACTTTAAATTATAAGTTCATATGAAACTTTAATCCCAACTGGTGTTCATTTCATAAAAAGGGCTACATCCCTCTATGATAGGTTAGATTTATATAATGACAACAGAAATTACAATGTTTCAATCAGCCTGTCAGAATAAAGCCTTCAGGCTGGTGATAAGTGCCTTCAACATCGACCCACTTCATCCTCAGTGAAAGAGACTTCTGTCAAAGAGCTGAGTAAGTAGCTTGTAATTTAACAGGATTTTACAAATGTTTTGGTAGTTTTCCTAACATAAGTATAAGTAACTTTTCTGATGGAGAGTCTTCCACCTTCTAGTCTATATGGAAACGATATTGCTTTGCCTGGAAATAAGATGAAATGACATCATTGTGAATGCATAGTGTCATAGTGAGCGTTTCTATTGCTGTTTCAGTGAACTAAATGACTCTCTATGTAAACAGCAGACAGACAAGGCCCTGCACAGCACTCAGATATGTTACCTTTGCTGCTGGGCTCTGGTTTCACTTTGGGAGGGAGAGGACTCAGGCCCAGCTTCTTCTCCAGCCGCTCGGCCTGGGCCTTCAGACGAGCCTCTTGTCTTATCTTACGCGCTGACTTCACCGGCTCAGCCAACATGCGCACCTGCAACACAGCATTTAGGCAACAACACTGTCACATAGTTCAAAGTTCAATTTGAGACAGCATTAAAACAGACCTTGGACGCCAGCCCTGTACTTTCTCATGCTCAACTAAACTTGCTCTACTCATTAGCATTACATGGTGGTATGGGGCCTCTAGTGGCTACAGTTGGCATTATATCAAGCAGTGTGTAGTAAGCGCCTTCATTCACAAGTAAAAAATAAACCTCCTCACATAACTTAGATGAGAGAGCATAGTGGGGGAAAAGTTATTTATTTAGTTTTGCTCTAACGTTATGCAACTACTGTATATGGAGCTTTAGACGTTATATTTTTTGTTACAGGTATACTATAATAAAACATGTAAACTGTTGCACAAAGATTCAAGTAGCATGCATAACAACATCAATGAATCAATGCATGAATATGACACTGATAATCGTGCACAGTACTGGGGTGTGCCACTTCCTCTACCCCTGTGGTCACGCACCTCTCTGGGGAAGGAGGATAACACCTGCAGAGCCCCACTCTGGATCTTGGCCCACTGTCCCTGCGCCTGTCCAAACTCGTCTCTGTCTGAAATCTTGTACAGAGGCAGGACATGGAGCTGCTCGTCCTCTGGGATGTTCCTCACAGCGCGGTTATCCTCTCGGGTTAAAGTGCAAACCTGCAAGAGCACACAAGACAAGAGCAGGCTGAGCTACAGGCTGAGACAGGGGTGAAAATTATTTACAAAATACTGTTATTGCAATATAAACTGAAATGTATGTATTGAAAGAATAATTATCATAAAAATAGAAGGTTTTCGAGCAGTTTTGCCTTCGGCACACCAGTTTACAGTGTACTAGGGCGGTAGTCCATTGAACTAATTCTTGGTTCACTAAAAAGGGGGCGTGGCAAAAGCTCTCAAAACTATTACGTATCTCTATTGATCTGCCCCAAACTGCACTCACAAGACTACACCTGCACTGAAGTTCATGCAAAAACAACTATTTATGCAGAAAGAACTAGGAAACAATGTATTTATACAAAGACAGATTCAAATCTGCCTTTTTACATATAGTTAAATACCAAAATATCAAATCTTCAGCAAACACACTCACGGCTCCTGTCTACTGTTGTTCCATATAAATCCTTATAATCTAAACAAAATGATTAGTCGCCTACAGCTCTACAGTGTACACAGACAATGCAGACAATTGAGGTGCAGGAGCCATTACTCTGTATCTCTACAGAATAACAGTGTGAGTGAACTGACCACAGTGCTGCCGTTGTTCATGTTGTGTGTGTCTTTGTGAGCGTGTGCACAGAAGTCCACACAGGCCGTGACCCCAGAGAAGGGTCGGCCCTCCCTCCAGCCCAGCCGACAGTCCTGCCCCGATGCCTCGTTCTCGATCTGCACAAGACAAGGACAACCACTGAGAAGAGATACGCCGGGTCTGCTAGAGGAAGGCCTCTTTAAATTACATTTATTGTGAAATGTAATGTTGTTTTCACAGGTAAAGAAGGGAGGTATTTCAGTTACAGTTTCAGCTAAAAGATTGCAACAGTGTGTAGTAGAGTTTTATATGGCTAATGCTGAACTTGTGACAAATAAACCTAAATCTGAAAATACAGATGTAAAACAAAAATGTCGTAATCTTTATTAAACATTAGAGCAGGGTACTGAAATGCATCATGGTCCAGCAGGCTATAAATTCAAATGAGACACACTATTTTAAACATGGGTGACAGACCTCATATATTGGCTGCTCCATATAAAACCATTTTAACATTAGCATGATGTAGATAAAATGTAACGACGAACAGTGCAGCGGCTGATGTGGCAGGGCCCCCGGGTGTGGGGGGGGCCCCGGGGGCCGCC
>KN474635.1:70336-81972 GCA_000787095.1 Periophthalmodon schlosseri
AGCCTCTTGTACAGAGGAGCCAGCTGTGTGGCCAGGCCCTGCAGGTTGTTCTCCACTCGCTCCTCCTTCACAGAAACAAAAACACAAAAACTTTAATATACCAAAAGAATTGCAGCCCTTTGTAATTTGCCAATAATGAACTCAAATAAACTATAATTTGTTTTGATGGTAACATAAGTGTACTCTTAAAATATACTAAAGCATACTGTTTTAAATGTCATTGTAAAAAGTTTATCAACACTAAGTGCTGTGCATTCACCTCCTCCGGGTAGTCTCCCTGTAGTCTGAACTTGCGTGGCACTTTGCTGCGGGCGAACTTGCAGCCGTTGAAGTACATACTCCAGGAGCAGCCAAAAGAGAAGGAGGCCCCACAGGTGTCAGGGTCCAGCCCCTGACATGCACATGTGCGACTGGGGACAGCAGCAGAGTGCAGTGAGACACAACACAGAGCAGGGTACAATACAGTCACATGCAGTAGAACATAACTATAATGGAAATATGAGCCTAGCTTCAGAGTAGTGTGTGACTCACTCCTCATTGAGAGCACAGCGCCGGCTGGTGGCAGAGCCGTACTTGAACAGTGTATCGGTCAGGTCTCTGTACAGGTGGTCTGCCACAGGCCGGGGGACCCCCTCCCAGGCCAGGATGAGGATGACCAGCACTGCACTGTCACAGTGGTGTCCTGGACGCTTTCGCACCAGACACAGCAGCTTCTCCTCCTCACTGCTCCGACGGATCACCTGCACACACACAACACAGGGGGTTCTAGTATTATGTATTTCAACTGTCAGATGATTCAAGATTGTTAGACAAGATCGTTAAGCTTGGTCTATGTTAATTAATTAATAGAAAAGAAAGCTCTTTTTATTTAGTTTTTGAAAAGAAATTCAAATCAAGATCAATCAATATGAGAAAAAAAATAGTGAATCATTTTTTTTGCCATATCACCCAGCTCTATTTCAAATACTAAGTATAAAGTGCCTAGAAATGACTACATTGTTTTCATAGTAAAGATAAATCACTTTACTTTCAAACAATTACTCTCTGTTTAATCTTAAACAATACAAACGTGTGCTAGACTAGCTGCTGGATACAGTATATGAGGACAGTCTTCAGAGCTCAAATGCACTGCGGTCACATACCCATTTGGCTATGGGACACCCCTGGGAGCTCCGTCCTTCTTTCCCCGTGTAAACAACGACCTCCACTCTCACTGCACTTCCTTTGGCACCGTATCTGCAACATACGCAACATTAATGTTTCAACATAAAACATATCTAGTGATAAAGCATTCAAGCAAGAAGAACCTAACTACACTTCCACTAGACACCAAGAGGCACAATACAAGTTAACTGGCTGGATTAACTGACATTTTCAAGATCTTTTTTTTTGTTTTTTTTCCCAATGTGACATATAGGAACATACAGTATAACATTTTATTCTGCAATAATTGCCAGAACAAAATGCATTTATATATTTTACTAAAATAAAAAAGCCCTATTTTTGCCTGATTTTGAGTCATGAGTGAGGGACATGATCCCATACTCCCTTCTCTCACTCTAATGTTGCACCACGATGGAAAAACGACTGTCGGGGATTATCCAAGGCAGTTGCTTCCACATGGTTCTTGTCCAATATCATACCTAAATGCACAAAATGGAGATAACACCTGGTTGTAACGTTTATCCTCATCCAATAAAACGCTTAATGCAGTCTCATTTGTATTCACTAGCGATGGGACTTTCAGCTCCTTTGTGGAATCCAAATCTTTTGTTCTAAAGACTGAGTACTTTTATATTTATTTATATGCCAGTGTGAGAACTTATTTTATCTACAAACTAATCACAGAGAAAAATGACCATGGCTCAGATGTGTTTAATATGGTTCAAACTGAGAGTGGGAGTGTGTTTACCCTTTGAAATGATGCATAATATAAATAAAACGTTGCGCTACAATCATAATAATTTAAAAACTAAATGTTATGATGTTAGATCTGTTTTGTTTTGTTTTTTTTGTGCACAAAGCTCTGACTCGTGTCACCTGCTCTGCTTCTGGGCTGATTTTTGTGTTGGTTCAGCATGAATCAGTAAAAAATGCATAAAAATTAGAAAGAAAAAGATTTTGTTCTTGTAAAAAATGAGATCTGGATCCAAGTGTTCACGTAAAAGAACAGTTCAAAAGAGCCGTCTCGCTCACGAACGTCACATCACTAGTATTTACAAATAAATGCTTTTACAACACAGAGAGCAAAAGGCGAGCAAAAGGCAAACAGAAATAAAGGTACATGGATTTAAAGTGCATGTTTCAGATGGACCATGTGCCCCAGGTTGTTTAAATCATGCTGTCATCCGGTTTGACTGGCCCCTGGTCTAAACTGCAGAGGTTTCCTGTTTCGACATGCTGTGGAGCGTGAGACGTGCACATGTTTAAGAGCGTGCATGTGAGAGGAGCCAGCTCAGCACTGTTTCCTCCTAATGACTGCAGAGGTGCATTCCACAGCCACTGACAGACAGAACTCGTGCTTTTCAATCTGCAGTGGACAAGATCTTACGCCAATGTTTACACTGTTCAAGTCACCACACCTGTTCTCCATCAGCTCTCGCACGGCCGCCACACTAGGCCCCGCCCCCAGGTGTGTGTAGTACGGGCCTTCCTCTTTCTCGCTGATTTGATCTGGAACGACAGAAAAACTAAAGTTAATGCAAAGCTGCATGCTAAACTGAATTATTGGAGTAAAGCCAGTTGGATATATCTTTAAAACAACAAACTATACTTAAATAAAACTTGCATTTCAATTAACATGACACTAAACATTTCAATCTTTGAATTCTACACACAAATGCCTTCTTTTTATAGTCAGGAAGGAATGCCAGGCAAAAAGGAGAAATAAAGTCAGAAAGAATATACTATATAACATTAGTACTGAAGGCTAAGCTGCATTATAAGGTGACTAAGTTTTTACCTACAGTGTGACAAATACAGGCCAATATATCAATAAATGGTTAAAGTATGTAGGTCAGTAAAAAATATTTATGTCAGTAAAAAATAAATATACTAGTGATATGTAAACTTTGCAAAGCAGTTTGTATAAAAAGTGTCCATATTAATTGTTATCTAAATATTGATGTCCACCCCAAGTCTGCCTGCATACCCATATAAGTCTTTGCACGCTACTAGGGCATGTAAGGACTAGTCGACTATTGCCATAATTGTTGTAATTGTATTATGATAATGTGGGCAACAGTAGCTCAGTTGGTAGAGTATTTGTCCACTGACCCGCAGGTTGGCGGTGCGATTCCAGCTCCCACAGATGAATGCTGTCATTGTGCGCTTGGGCAAGAAATTGACCCACCTTGCGCCAGTGTCTGTGTACACTGGTGTATGAGTGTGTGTGTGAACGGGTGAGTGGTTCCTTGATGTAAAGTGCTTTGAGGGCCTTGAAGGTGGAAAAGCACTATATAAAAATGTGACCATTTACCATAATCATAATTGCTATCTGGACTATACAGACTCCAAAAGACATGCCAAAAACCTTTTTAACAAAAACAGCAGTGTTATTAAATCAAAACAGCAAAGTAGAATAAACTAGTTCTGTTTCTTATTTATAAATCTTACCTATTTAGAAGCCTTCAGTCATATTATAACATTTATTTGGTAAAAAAGGAATTTTAAAAAACTCAACGTACAATATTAATAATTGTTTGACTAGTTATCTAAAAAAAAAACTATCTAGTCAACTAACTGTTGACTAGATGACTACTAAAATAATCGACAGTTGCAGCTCTACATGGTACCCGAATAACAAATGACTCACCAACACAGTGGCATGTCGGCAGGTCACTCAGCTTCTTCGACGGCGTGTTGAGCAAGTTCCTGGTGGGAGTGTCCAGAAAGCTGCCAGGAGACTCCAGAAAACTGTTGACGCTGTGTTTGGATGGAGTTGACTCTGCAGAATGACCTACATCCCCACTCACATCTGCGCTAGTGGACAGCACAGTAACCGGGCCTGAATGCTCCAGCTTATAATAATTCTGCTGACTTGGAGGAGGTGAATTTCTAGGGTTTGAAAATCCATTGACCAAACCGTGATGTTGTATGGAGTGACTGTAGACATCCCCGTTTAGACCTATGTGTCCAGACAAACACCCATTATAATGACTATGGTTGAGTTGCCCATTAGCTAGGCACTGCGGTTGGTTTTCATGTCCTCTCATTTGACTAGTATAATTTGAACTCCCAAACAGTGCTGTGCCATTATGTATAAATTGCTCTTTTTGTTCTTGTGCTTCTTCCAAATATTTCTTGACATCTATTTGAGCTTGTGGTAAAAATAATTTCCTTTTATGGTTCAGCCCTTGTAACTGTATCTTCGGACCTCTCTTGTTGGGCGTCTCTCCATTCCGCTTCGACAATGGCATTCTTCGATTGGCTCCTTCCTCTTTTGTTTTCTTTTTCCTTGGCCTGGTAGGTGTGATTTTTGCCTTTTTCTGGTTAGCATTTAGCTGCGAGGAGTTGAAGTTGTATTTTATGGCAGGCACTGGTGTCCCCCTCGGAGGATTGTTCTCCCATTGCTGGTTGTGTCTAGCTTGGATAATGAATGCTAAGTCTGCTAGCTGTGCCGCTACCTCCTCCTCATCTCGGTTACGTCTTGGTTTTGCTACCATTCCATCCTCCTCAACCTCCTTTTTAATGCTAAAATCGGACTTTATGACCTGAAATGGCTCTATTTTCTTACATTGGATGACATTGCCTTGCCTTGCTACAGGTGGTCTTATTACTGATGTTTTAAGTGAGCTTATAACAGACACTTTGTTGAATGCTGGTTTAGCTTCAGCTAGTTTTGAAATTGGATGTTCGCAGTTACTTTCAGTTTTAATGGCCGCAGTGGTGTTTTGAGGTAGAGCTGCCAGTTGAGTCAAGGCCTCGATAGCGATTGCCTGATCAAAACTTAAATTCCGCTTTTCAGCTAAAGACTGCACGCTTGGTAACAACTCTTTTTGCGTAGGCTCAATTTTTATAGGTTGAGACGTTCCTTGCACAAGTTGAGGAGTCTTCAGGTCTTTCAAATCATTTTCTTTCTGAAAATGAAAATCTGGAGGTTCAGTTTTGATGGATCGCAGAATAGATGAACGCGAACCAAAGATTTTATCCTCAAGTCCCTTTCTCTCTGTAACCGACAAGCAAACCACCGCAGCCAAAGTAGATAAAGGATCCTCGCAAACTTCTTCCACATCTCGCAAGTGTTTTGTAGCCTGTTCTGTAAACCACAACCAAGGTTCCTCCGTTTTGATCTTTTTCAGAGGAACTGTGAAGTCCTCAGGTGGACTCTTGAGTCCATTTTTAGGGACCATAGTTATAATCGTCCTTGGAGTTTCAGAAGTCATTGTGCTCTTTCGAGGTTCGGGATAGGACCCTGTGGTCATGTTAGCACCGTGAGGTTTTGTCTTAGAGCAGCCATTTTGCAGAGTTACAGAGGAGACTGGGTGAAGCCCGTTCCACACTGCGTCGCCCCTTGGAAGTGCATGATTTGAAGCATATTGGTGATTGCTGTTGGTGTGTATTTGAGGTATATTGTCGTCTTCCTCCCCATCTTCCTCCGCGGCTGCTGAGTGGGAGGCATCCATGTGGGTTTTGCCATTGACCAACCAGTTTTTTGGAACCACCTGAAACACAGAGAGAAGAGACAAGATGATCTACGGGTGTGTCAAGTAATCCATCATACCTTCCTTCATTATTACACCTTTCAAAAAATTTAGTAAGAATTGTCAGGGTGAATAATTAACTAATTATGGATATAGATGGCAAAATACAGAAGAAGAGTTCTTATACCAAAAATCCCCTAATCATGTTTCTACTCACAAAACTTTAAAGGTCCTATATTATGCAAAACTGACTCTTGTGAGCTTTAAGCCATGTTATGTTGTTATCTCATCAAAAACACATCTGGAGTTGTGTTTTGTTTCATTCACACATGTTTGAGTTATCCTTTATTATTAGCCTGTAACATCTCCAAAGTTCAAAATGCTCTGTTCCACCTTGTGATGTCATGAAACGGTAGTTTTCAAGTTAACAGCTCCTTTTACCTTTTGTTCAGTAGAGATGGGCAATTCCAGGGCTGAAAATATTCAAATGATTCTACTGAAGGTGTATGGAGTTTAAAAACATAGTAATTCACTTCCTATATTAACACATGGCATCACAAGGTGGAACAGAGTGTTTTCTGTTTGAGAGAAGAACTCTCAAACTCTCATTTGCAGGGTCAGTGTGTTAAACATGTGTGAATGAAATAAAACACAACTCCAGGTATCTTTTTGATGAGGAAACAAAATAATAACATAGATCAAAAAATAGCTAAACAATTCAAATAAATAAATACGCTCTGTTTAAAATTCTGATTTCAGCTCTTGTGCACTCGATTCTATTGTTGCCAGTTCCTCTGTCTGCCTCGGATCACTGGCATGGGAACAGTGGGACTCCTGCAGTCTGTTTCTATTGCGTCACAGATGTGGGGTCAGTGAGGGCAAGTGTGGAGTGTAAGTGCACATGTCGCGTCTTGAGAGCGCCTGGAGGAGTGTTGCTAAGCATGTGGGCGCGTGTAAGCAAGCCCATTGGCTGCAGCTTGGCGCGGTTCACTCCCCTGCATGTCTAAGTGAGTCTTTAACCCACTTCAGGTTTAGTGCAGGCTGGGCACAGCACTACAGGGCTGCTTGAGCTCTAAACTCCATTGTATTGACATATTGGTAAAACTGAAAAGAGGTACTGAGTGTACATTATTATATGCAGATGTCAGTAACTTCATTTGCAAGGATGGAATGGTACGTTTTGACAGAACACATTTGCATACACAATTACGATACTGTTAAGTCACATTTTTCAGACACCCTGGTTGATAAATGAGAGTAAATTTTTTTATGTGTTGTATTTATACGGGCATATGGTTTAAATTTTCATTTCTTAACCAATTTTTCTCACCTACGCCGCTCTCCTGCTCTCCAAATCACAACCACAATTCATTATTGCCAAAGTTTTGTATGGCCCAGTTCTTGGATGGTGTATTTACAAACAAGAAAGAACATTACTAACCACAAAAATGACAGCCTCCAATTAACAGCATAAAATATAATGAAACAAAGGAAGTTCACGGCAAGGCTGTGCTATGAATCAGGTGTGAATTGAGATTCATTAATTTCAAATTGTCAATGATCAGATAAGGGGTTTTAAAGAGGTCTACAGATAATCTTCTGTCAGTAAAAGCTGAAAAGAAGTTCGTTGGTTGTGTTAAATCACTGAAAAGCACTAAAATTCTCTCTTGGTTATGTTCATGAAAGTAAGATTGAAAGCTGTATTAAATACAATAATGATTGGACTGATGATTAGAGGTAGAAGGATATATAAGTTGGCCGATATTTGCAGTTTTTTAGCGCATCAGCTTTAAATCTCCAGCAGAGGTCAATATTTAGTTTGGCCACATCAGCTGTATAAATATGCATGAAGAATATTTGCATAAAGCTTAACCTAAACACTTGATTCCACAGATCAATTTTTAAGATCAAGATTGTTTAGTATGTTTTTGTTTGTACTGTATTTTGACAGGGCGCTCATGAAAAAGAGAGTCTGGTACTCTCATTGGGCTCTCCCTGTATAAATAAAAATAAATAAATGAAAATAAAAAGAGGGTCCTGCAAAAATGTGACTACAGCTCTCTAAAACAACGTTGCGGATGAATTTGTACTAATTTCAAATTGAACAAAAACAAACCTAGCATTGTTAAAATGTCATAATTGTGTTTGTGACTTCTGTCATAAATTAACATATAATCTCAACAAATTCGGGCTTTCAGGACAAAAATTCAAAGCCGCCCAATGTTCAAAAATGTTCTGCAGGCAGCGTGACACAGATAAAAGTGCATGTCATGTGCCAGGCCAAAGCTGATGAGAGAATCTGAGCCTTTGTAGGAACTGCAGGATGCATTTGCAAGCCAAAGATAACTTCTCTCTGGAGTCCACGCTTTTGCTTGCAGTTGTTTACCTGATGTGATTTGTTAAACACGACTTTGAAGTATATGTTTAAACTTTAAAGAGTAAGAAGATCCAAACAGACAGATCATGCAACACAGGGGCACTCTAGACAAGAAGCAGATTCTTAAGAACCAAACTTCAAAGCAAAAACACTTGTGTATATAACAGACAGACTCCTACTCCAACCCTGCTCTTTTGGTTACTGTGAAACGTAACTTTGTATAACTGTAGATTCATGTTTAATTTTCAGCTTGCCTTGCAATAACCCACTTCAAACAAGAATAGGAAAAGTATTTATTTACAGACCACTACTGTGCTTTTTATGTATGATGTAAAACAGATTTTAAACTTTTGGATGGCACTTTTAGTGTTAATTCTCAGCAAGTCTCATTTAATAATTCTTTCATATTTAGTTTGAATGATTTATGTACTATATCGACTTGGCCCTAGGATTAACTTGGACTTGGAAGACAATGATACAACTTTAATACAAATTGGCTATTTTTAAGATTCATTTCATCTCTCGCAAAAGATTATCACATTTGTAAAACCATTCGATCATATTGTCTCTATATGTCCAATCAGAACAAAGAGAACCTTGTGACACATGTTTTGCACAAGTGTTGGATTAGAAGCATGAAAAAGCATCCACAGATTTGCTCAAATAGTGGTTGTAAATTGAGGAATAAATGATGTTTAAGTCATGGCTGAGGCATAAGATTAGTTGTGAGTACAGTTTTGGGGGAAAAGGTTTCTTAGTCACCTCAAGCAGATCTGAGCTTGTGCCATGGACAAGTGTTGAGCAAGACATTATACTTCATGTAATAGATTTAAGGCTGTGTAAAATAAGTGCCAGTTTATATTACAAATAGCATGACACATTGATGCCTTTAGAACCGCACTTGCAATAAGTATATTTTTAAAATCAAGATTTAAAGTGCACTATGTAACTTTTCTGATGGAGGGTCAGTCACTTGCTTTTCTTAATAGTGAGGGTGTTACTTTGCCAGGAATGTTCCACAGTAGCATCTGTTTCTCCATGGAAACAAGCAGGTGAAGCAACCAGGCCAAATTACAGGTCACATCTATGAAGGCCGCTCATAGGAAGAAAAAGCAATAAATACAAGATAGATAAGTTTAATGTTATACTGTGAAACATTCTGGGCAAAGCAAGGCCCTGTACCCAATTTTTTCCAAGTATTTGAGCTAAATATTTCTTGCCCAACTACAAATGTATTGTATAAGCAGTTTTTTGGGTCAAAATAAGTCTGTTACTTTCTGTCTGCATCTAATTAGAAAGAGTTTTATTGTCTGATAATCAAGAAGTGTGTGTTAGCATGCTAGTTGTTGTTATCTTCACTGTCACAGCAGAACTCTGCACTGGCCTCTGAGAGTTGTGGACCACTACAAGCCGTTTAAAATGAACTAGTTCTGTTTTTTTTTTTTTACATTTCTAAGACAGTAAAAAGCAGGTATAAGTCCTTTAAGGACTTGTTTGTTCCTATTTCAGACCAAATGCTGCTTAGACATGTATGTTTCCTCTGGCAGGATATACTAGAATCCAGATCCCATTCCAGTCCACCGCACTCTCTCCACTCTCACTGTCCACAGCTGTCCGGCCTTCTCTTTTACTACTTACTACACACATGCTGCTGATGCAACAGATTGCTGGAGCTAAGACTGAGCAAAACTTGCCAATGTGACCGCATGCTGCCCAACGCTCAAAGGACACCCAGCGGGAAGAGAGAAGAAGGGGAAAGAAGTAGTCACAATAACTTGTTTTTAATGACAAAGCAGTACTGGCTTTAATCCAGATCTAACCAGACTTGTGTCACGGTCAAAGTGGTGACATGATCCAAACAAGCTTGGATAAGAAGAGATTAGATTCAATAGTGGGTTTGTCACTGTGTACAGGGCAGAACTGATTTGCATTTAAAATACTATCCAAATTTGATTATGAAGAAAATCTGATCAGCCTAAAGGAAAATGACTCATGCAATTCAGAAAGCAGTTACTATTAGGGTTGTCAAAAGTATCGAAATATAATATAATAATATCAATATTAAAAGTATATGCCTTAGTATCAAAATCATGTTTGAAATTTTAGTATCGTGACAACACTAGTTACAATGCCTGCCTCTGTGTAGATTATTTGGTAGAAGTACATTTTTAGGATTGTTTTAAAGGCGCTATCTGCAGATTTATAACCAAAAAGGCCAAGATATTACTTCTTACTTGAACTTTTTATGAATCTATATCTGTACTGATGAGTTAATTGACACGTGTACTGTCCACTGTGACCGCCCCTTTAAGCCAGTTGGCTTAATTTCAATTGAATGGCTTAATTTGAGTAGTCGGGTCCAATTTTCCATGAAATCTGTGGCTATGACGTGATGGGCGTTCATGTGTTCTCCATAGCGACATGTTAGAACTGTTCCACAGTCGCCACTGAAGCAAATGAGATGATTTTTATAATCTACTGAACCTGCCCCTCTCAGTCGTCTGCTGTCTGTGCAGAGTTAAGCTTGACTATTACATTGTCTCCTGTCCAACCCTTTCACAATAAAGCCCTTTGTGCATGTGCTAAACACTGGGTCTTTTATGTTGAAAGCACCATGGAAATCATCTAGTTTATTGTGGAAACTTGACATTCCACATGCGCTGAAACTTTTGCAGAGGTTTTTTCAAAGACAGAACTTTATAGCTATACAGGCGGCGATAAAACAAAGCAGGAGGGATCATGGCGAGCACCGGGACAGATCACTCCTGCAGCTGCAGAAGAGGTGAGCGCAGCCGCTCCAGTGCCGGTCTCCTCCTCCGGACCCCTGATCTTTTATCTCTCCCATATCGCTCTCACACACTCCGACATCTGCCCTCTACTGATGCACAGGTTGTCTTTTGGTTGGGTGAGTATGAAAGACTGACCAACGTCTCACATCTCCGTAGTACCGTATTTTCCGGACTATAAGTTGCACTTTTTTTCATAGTTTGGCCGGGGGTGCAACTTATACTCAGATGCGATTTATATGTGAAATATATGTTTTTTTCTTCATTATTATGCATTTTTTGGCTGGTGTGACTTATACTCCAGTGCGACTTATACTCTGGAAAATATGGTACATATGTGTGTCTTTGCATTTAGGCGCGTGTAATTTCATTTCCTTAGTGTAATTAATCTGTGAATATGAGTCAGATTGTAATAAAACAACCAGTATTCTACATCTTAACATGCAGAGAACATGAAAACATGACAGAGAGTGAGAGAGAGTGGATGCAAAGGGAAAGAATGACTCTAAGACTTAGACCAATTAATTTGTTAAGTGCATTAGGCCTATTGCACAAGCTAAGCCTACATTTTGTCAGCAATTTACTTTTTGTCTGTTTCAGACTGAATCAAGCGCAGTCAAAATAGGATAGTTATTTCAATACATAGCGTTTTTTTTAATGAACGCAGAGCGGGCTGGGGCGGGTCAGAGACAGGCAAATTGTTGGATATGTGGTTTGGAAAAACCCAGACCCGCATCACTGCCCTCACTTGCCCTCACCGGCCGATGCTCCACTGTGGCTGGCCAGCTGTGATGTGGGACAGGGGAGAGCGCATGGACAGGAATGAGCAGA